>BGPT01003737.1:1175-21426 GCA_003297045.1 Symbiodinium sp. clade C Y103
GGTGAATCGCCGGTGCCCACTTGACACAATGATCTTTGGATTACTAGGAATGTGAAAGTCCGTAACTCGGAGTTTCTCTACGAAACTTCCTCTGATAATCCACTGTTTGTAACACTTAAAAAGTGTTATTTCGTGATGTTTTACTGGTGATGTGATAAACATGATCTGATTGAACTACCTATTGAAATTGACCCTTATTTGAACACATGGCTGATTATCCCACTTAAATTGGCCATTGAAATTCATCTGCATGGAAATTCAAAACGAAATACTAAGCTCCGAATAGAAACATGGATTTACCATGATTTTGCCCTGAAAAGAAACTAAATCACTCAAAATCAACATAACTCAACTATAGAAAAGTGGATTTACATGGATCTACTAAAGTTGAGTTATGCTGATTTACCACTGGATTTACATGGATTTACATGGATCTACTCAACATAACTTACTAAATCATGGATCTACCCTATTTCGCGCCATTGCTTTGGATCTGCTGTCACCTCCGCCCCCGATGACTTTCCGGTCAGGAGAGGCGCTGCAGCAACGCGGCGTTTTGCACCCGACGCGTGGAATCCTTGGACTACACCGGGAATGAAGGACCGGTGCCATTGGCTGGTGCTAAAAGCGGCTGGTGGATTTTTTGATGATGATTATGTGTAAAGAAACGACTGATTCACTGATTTTCATGGATTTTTCGGATTTAAAGAAAGATGTGGAAGAAGGATGAAGAAGGTATGCAACCCACATGAGCCTTCCAGTAGTCTTCAAACATTGGGGACACAAACTGTGGTGGTTGCTGAATGGCCAGTGCCAGGGTTATACCAACGCGTTCAGCGTCGATTATTATGATCCAATATGGTACCGCTTAGCAATCATTTTGCCATGCCAGGCACTGGAATGAGACATTAACTGACAGTCAGTCATATGATATATGATGTAGGATTGTTTTTTATACATCATGAAACATGGATGCACAAGGTTTGCGACTCACGATGGTGGGGGGTTGTTGGCTGGACAGTTTCCTTGTGGTGGAACATGTTCTCAACTGGAACATACCTTTGAGGCATCACCTACCCTCGTATCATCGTGCTTTTTACCCAGTGCACATCCATTTTGTGCTGGGTATGCATTTGGGTGGCAGGAGTGATGGATTGGTGGAACCGACCTTTGTGTCTTGTTTTTACTTTTTTGCAATGGTTGGTTCCATCCTGATATCATGATCAGCGTCAGAAAATTTCAACTGATGAATCTGCACAGAAAAAGGTGGGCAAATCAAAGGCATGCTCCAACACGAGGACATACTTAGATGGGTCACAAAGGCCGACTAGCACAACTGATCAGCAACCGGGCAATAAAGATTCAATCAACAACTCTACAAAATGAACATATTGGGGATGTCCCTTCCGACATCCATGGATCAAATGTTTTCACATCTGCAAAGGGCAGAAGCGCCGCAGAACAGAGGCGGCTCGTATGGCTTCAATTTGGAGGATCCAGGGTCGGTGGCGCCGCCCGCTGAATTCAAGGAATTCGGTGATCGCCGGAAGGCCTCAGACCTTGGGCCCTAGGTGGAATCCTTTGCTGAGCAGAGTTTGGAAGTCACGAGCTGGAAGCAGATGAAAGTGCTTGAAGTCAATATCTCACACTTGGATTTAAGTCATATAGTTCACTTGGATTTGTCCCTATTTCTCCCAGGTCGAACTTAGGGTGGATCCAAAATCTGTGTACAAACATACTATACATATATGATATACTGTGACAAAACATGTTTTTCGCGAAACCCAAGAATGCTGACTCAGAGCCACACAACCCAAATGGATTGTAAATTTCGAGCACATCTAGCCTCACAGTACTATTTGAGCTTCAGCTGGCCTCACGGCTCATCTATCCCGTTCTTTTGCAGGAAAATCCTATTGCTGCACCAAGTGCAAGTCTGCCTACTATTGCTGCTCGGTAAGAGCGGTGGCGGTAACAACCCCGAAGGATCTGGGTCAAGGATAGCGACTTCACATCTAACCTGCCCAAAATTGCGTGTAGTTATTGCTCCGAAATGGATTTAAACATCCCCTTATTCCAAAGTTGGGAATTCTTATAATTTGCGCAGATAATGTTTGTATCATGCCACCATGCATGATACAACCAAGGTTGAATATGGGAAGGTTGACTGATCCGCGGATACTGAGCAAGAGATAGTTGGGAATATTTGGGATTTCATTCCCATTCAGCTGCAACTTACTTCCCCCACCGTTTTCAACGGATCTCCATTGAGGATATTAACAGCGTCCGTTAGGCTCTTGGTCCAACAGCTGTCAACCAGAAAGGCACTTGCTACATGAACCAGCTCAATTTCAACCCAGATTGATTAACAGCGGGGTGTTGACTTCAAGACCATGTTTTGTAAACAGCGGATTATTAGATGAGCGATTTTGGGTGGTACCTCGCTCAGATGAACAACCAGGGTGGTCAATGGGGGACGTTGCCCTACTTTGACCAATCTACTTAACATTCATCAGAACTCCCCACCTGGCAGGCCTTCATAGTTTGCAGGCCGAACAACCATCAGAAGCAACATCAATCTCACAAAGAGCAAGTTGTCTGCTACCACCATTTGTTTATGAGTCGCCTGCTCTTGGTTTTACCATTTTTTACCCTAAATATCATCCCACCCGCCAACAGATAGTGCAGGTTTATATATGGGGGAGCCACACCACAAATTTGATGACCATGGTGATATTAGAGGATAGGGGAATTCGGAATAAGCCAAGGTTTTTCCCGTGTACAAGCTATTTCTATAACCAGTTGCCGGCCTCTACGTGGGTGGGTCGGTCATTGACGCATGTAATCTTCTACTTTGGGGGTGTAGCTGGGATTATTCATGTGTATAACTATGGTAGTAACCTCCATAAGTTGGGATATAACCCTTACAACTATGGTTATATAACCCATTTATTCTGGTTCTACTGCACTTACTGCACCCCCTTTTGTACGCTGAAAAATCGTTAAGTCATCCATCGATTGCCGGTTCCAGGTCCTCGAAAGGGTGTGGTGTTTGAGCCAATGAGCTCCTCACCAAGGTATTTCCCAAAAGTTTTTGACAGTGCTCAAGCAACCGAAAAAGCATCTGAGCAGTGCCCAAAATATCAACTAGTAATTACAGTACCTAGCCTATATGAGCGACGGCTTTTATTTGGTTAAATGGAAAGTAGTATTGGGTTGTAGTTGTACGCAGGTTTGTCGGAAACATAATTAGGCTGTAAAACGAGGTAGGAACACCCCGAGAATGAGGTAGGCATCGCATATAAAGCATTTAGCTGTTTAAAACAAGTGCAGCGTTGGAAAACGAGGTCAGACCCCAAAAAACGCTACAGGACTGGAGAACGAGCTAGGAACACCCCGTCAATTGCGATATGTACCAAATAACTTCTGCAGTTCATGTATAAATATATGAGTATTTATCTAGTGACTTCATCATTGAATTGTTTATATTTATTACCTATATTTTTCTAAAGCATATGTATATATATATATGTATATTAAATACATTTAAATACAATTATGGTATATACCTATATAAACCATTGTTTGAAGCTCTGGTAACTTAACGGAAAACCGGCCATGACTTCCAGGTGAACTCTTAAAGATATATTTTTTTAATACCTAGAGCCTCCGGGAATGTAGCCATCAAAATGGGAAAAAGTACTACAGGAATATTGTGGGGTCAAGTACTTATTGGTGCTAAACGTAGGGAATGGGGGTTGCTGGGAGGATTATGAAAATGGTTATTATAGATCAGCAACCCCCATTCCCTACGTTTAGCACCAGTAAGAGTATTCACTTCTATTCATTTGTGGCGAACTACATTTCTGGAGGGTCTAGGTATCAAACAATCTCGGGGCATCTGTGTTTCCAGGCTCCAAGTTGTGCCAGTCAAGTCACTTCGTGGCGCATCAGTTCGAATGCAAGTCGTTGAGGTGCGGAGCCCGGGGGCCGGATGGGACAGATCGGTCCTGTGACGGTCCACTGAACATCACAGAACTGTTTTTCGCGATGAAATCCATAGGTTTGTTATAACTGTGTGAACCAAGCCACTTACTCACCCAAGTACATCCAAGTACTATGATGAGGGAGAAGGATTCTTCAACTGGCGAGAAGTGGAAATTCCCTGGGAAGTGCAAAAACTGGTCGCTCGCCCAGCTTGGTGTTGCCATGGTAGGGTGTGATGTGACCGGCTGAATTCTGAGTGCGAAAGAGATAATATCTCGTGGAGATACATAGAGAACCACAAGAAATGTTGCCAACAATTCGCTACCTGGTGGTTGGGACCTATACAATGGCAAGTCTTACTTGCTACCAAGCCCAAAAGCCAAGAACCTGGTGGTTGGGAGGGAGCCAAGGAGCTATGGGAATCCATATTCCCTATTCAGAGTTTCCCAAGCATATGAGGGTTTTTTCTGATGGGTGGTATTAGCCACAATTTGCACTTTGCATTTGAGGAACAATACATGTGGTTTGGGTTTTGCGCTGGTTTTCATGAGATGGGTCCCTCTGAAACCACAAAAGAAAGAATGGTTGATCATCATTTCTGAATTCCAATTGGTCATAAAATTGGTTTGGTCCCGCTTTTTGAGACAAACCTACTTGAAGCTATAGTGTATTATAGTGTATTCTGTATTATTCCCATATGTTTCCACTATTTTTTCGCATCTCCATGGTACATCCCACCTTGAGACAGACCTCCAAGTGGGGCAGCTCATGTCATTCTGTGGCGAGGCAATTGCGGGTGGCCGCACAGAACTTGCGGAGCATGGAGCCGCAGCAGTTGCGTGTGACGTTGGCCGAAGTGTGGGGGAACTCGGCGGAGGGGCCCGGAAGGTACTGGTAGGATCCAGTTATGGAAGGGTTTCTTCAACTGAATACCCTCTGGTAAACTAACATAGCTATGGAACATCACCATTTTAATGGGAAAATCAACTATAAATGGCCATTTTCAATAGCTATGTTAGTTTACCAGAGGGTATATGGATCTATCATGGTTTATCATGGGTTATCTGAAAATGCTGAAGACCCAAAATGGCTTTCTGAATGGGGAAAATGACGAGAATCCATCGGAATTGGGGGTAGCCTATTTTCTAGACAAACCCAGATAGGTAGATTACAAATACAATCCCCCGTCATATTATAAACATCCGCATGTAGCATGGTCAAACAAATGACGTCATCCCCCGCATTCACCATGGTGAAAGGGTGACTTTACCTCTCAGCTGCTGGGATCATACCAGGTGGTGAAGATTTTTGCAACGGTAAGATGTCAATTTGTGTCGGATTAAGCAATAGATTGATTACTATGTCCAATGAGTATGTCAAATTTTGACTGCAAAGTGTTCGGATGTCATTTGACCCGGTGTGCACTTGATTTTTCCATATTTCTACAAGTATAGACAGTATATCTTTCTGTGGTACTGGTGACAACTGATCAGTGGATTCCTGTTTCAAGTCTCATAGATTCATTCTGGTGCCGTGCTGAAAGATGGGATTATTTCAGCACCGTCCATGTTTTTCACCTGGGCACCAGCACATGTGACTAGGTTGCTATGAAACGCTTGTAGGACCTATGGCATGGCTTGGGCAGTGACCTACAGGATCATTTGATGGTCATGATATTTGCGACCACCGATGGCAGCGCAACATCAAAATCAAGGAAAGACGGAAACAATTCTGCACATCTATTTCGTATAGTATGTCATATTTCCCACATATAATGTCCCACATATACACCAATATATTTCACCACATATTTTCTGCACAGATCTTTCCCAGTCTCAGGTTAGAGGAGTTGCTGGCGAAGCAGGTCTCGTCCCGGAGCCATCTGGAAGCCACCACGCTCTGTCTCTTGGCGTGGTGACTTAATGGTTTTTGTCCATGGTGATTGAACTTTGATTTAAAGGTGATTGAACCAAGAAACACAGGGATTGAATAGTAATGTAACCATCAATAATTATGGTGATTTAGTGGGATTACACGTTATTATGGTGATTGAATGGTGATTTAACCATCAACTGCAATAGGATTGATATAATTGGATTGAACGGGGATGTAATGAGACAACTACCATCTATTTGGGTCTGTCTGAATCTTTGGGTATGCCCATTATATATGATTATATAATTGTAAATGATGATTTGATAGGGAAAATGATATGATAAACCACAGGATTCAGGGGTCGCCTATTTTCAGACAAACTCGTGAGTCATAGAAATAGCCACCGTGTTTCATATTTTTATTTCTTTTTCGAACTTGAGCCCAACATTTTGTTGGGTTTGATGGGGCTAAACAACTACAATTGATATGTTTGGGGAACATTATTGAGAAAGAATAGTTGATTGGTTATGGAATACGTGGTTATACTACCTGTTGGTGATTGTGATAGTGAACAATAGGAATACTTAATCATCAATCAGTGAATGGGTATGTTTCACGGCTCTAATTGGGCTTGAAGTGATGGTATAGCTACATTTGTGCACTTATCTCATTGAACACGGAATGCTCTACATTTTCATGTTTTGTCAAGATAGGAAGATAGGGCATTTTGGAAGGTTTTAGATCCACAAGTCATGGTCATATACTTGTCAATCCCGAGAGTGCAGGGTTTGTTTCTTCCTCTTGACCAATCCAATAGATGCAGTGATCTTGTGGATTTTCTACCATGGTTTGCTTTAGATGTCAAGCATGAAATTATTGAACAACACAATTCACAAAGCAGTCTCTGCGTGATTCCTATTTTTCTCTCCCCACTGGTGAAATTCCCGTGTTTGTTGACAAGATCATACTTTATCTGATTTGCAAAATTCCATCCTTATGTTGTTTCAATCCCCTCCGTCAAAATTAGTTTTTACTGTTATTTGGGGTTCACCACCATATTTTTTGATCTTTACATTCTGCAAGTCTCAACTGAACCGTGGTTTCCCACTTTTTTTGGAATTTCCAAGCCCTAGTTGGGACGAACATCTTTCAACCGACTAATACAGGGCTTCCCGAAAAAGTGGGTGTACCCCCCAAATCATCCAAGTCCTTAGACCATGACTTAGTATTGACACCTATCTGGTGACTTGGGGATCCCATGCGACTTTACCCTCTGGTAAACTAACACTGTAACATAGCTATTGAAAATCACCATTTAAAATTGATGTTCCCATAAAAAAAATGATGATTTTCCATAGCTATGTTAGTTTACCAGAGGGTAGAACCCCCCAGATGTTGCATTCGGATCTCCCAGGTCACTCGGTGCACGAGTCCTTGACGGGGCAGAACCATGGTGCTCCAGAGAGCCTGGAGACAGGCCGAGGGGTTGGGTGCAACAGCACAGGGTGCTGCCCCCCCCAGTTGTGTTTGTTGGTTTATAGTTTCAGCTAGGTAAGATTAGTTAGATATGATTATATACATATTACTGTATTTGAGAATATGTATACGTACTAGTTATGGTAGTTATCACTCTAGCTACAGATATATGATGATATATGTATATATATATATATAGCGAACACACCATAAACACTGTAGTTATGTAATTAGTTAATTAGTTTCAAGGTTTGGCTTTGCTAAGAAACTGGGGCACCACCTTTGTAGTATCTTTTTTTTTTTGATGGGCTGCACCGCTTGTTACCAGCCACGAATAGCTCCAACCTGAGAATCACCCGTTCTAATTGGAACGTAGTCCTCCATTCTCATATTTTGCAGGGTCTATGTTAATTGGGGGGATGGTAATGTCAACCCCAGATTGAGAAACTGCTGGGCTGTTCGATTGAGGTACCTTGTAGTAGCAAATCATTACCATTTGGGTGGACCCCCCCGATTAATAAACCAGAGTGTACAGTAATGAACCCAAGGTTGACATTATCATTATCCCCTTACATGGGAAGGAATCCAATCATCAGTGCTCCTCACCTATCGAAACATGCATCGATGGCCAAGGGCAGTAGTTACATGTAGTCACTGGATTTTACTTCCATAAAAGCCTACAACATCTATATACCAGGAAGAATTGATATAGGCGTGTGGAATGCGTGTGGTCTTTCTCATGGAGACTGCTTCAGTGTTGAAAAGGGATCGTTCTGAAAGGAAAGCCTCAGATGTGAGCATGGACAAGCTGGCTGTCGATTCAGTGGCGGGAAAGGTTCTGTAATTTGCTTTGCCTCCCCTTGCATGGAGAGTAAAGTGGAGATCACCGAAGTTGAACTTCAGCTGAGTGAACATAACCGTCCACAACATGCACCGGGAGAGTTTACAAGTATCCACTTGGTCCACAACTGAGTCATGATTGTAAGATTGGTCGCTGGAGAGGTGGAGAGCCCGAAGGTAGAAATTATGAACATGAACGAAGATGACCTGAACGACAGCTGAGTGACCAAAAATTAGCCTGTCAGCATCCATTGTCTCAAACCAAGAGCACTTTGGTCCAACTCGCTGCTGTCAGCATCCCCTCATCTCGATTCTTGGCTGTGAGATGGCGCCCAAGAAGCAGATGTCCAAGGACACCAAGGGATGCAAGGGCACTGATGAGGATGAGTCGCTTCGCAACACTCCAGGCGCCGGTTCAAGCACTGATGAAGTTTTCAATGGTTTTCAATACTGATGGTGGGGGTAAGTCAGCCAGAACACCCTGACAACCGCCTTCAAGGCATTGGAGTTGGATGAGAAGCTGAAGGTCGCCGAGAAGTATGAGAAGACCATCGCTGATTTGACCAACAGAAAGTCATTGAAAACCCGATTGATGTGCGAAGGGCATGAAGTCGGTCGCCAAAAGCTGGGAAATATACAAAGTGAGGCCACAAAACGATAGCTAAGTTGGTGCACACAACTCCAATAACTACTTTATTATCATGCACGCAACTATGTTATTCATGGGGGTCATAACCCAACTTATAACTGGGGGCCCCCGCATTGTACCCGTACCCAATAGCACCCAGTTATAAACATATCAAAATCGCAAGCGCGGGGTATCTAAGGTCCTGCACTATCCCATCCGGCTCCAAAGTTGATATTTTTGATGGTAGACCTTCCATAAATCATCCCCCAGTGACTTACCCAGAAAAAAAACAACAACATCCATCATCCATCCCCTTCAGTGGTATTATTTTGATTGGGGAATCACATTAATGAACAACTTACGAACTCTGAGCCAACAGGAGTTGAACTGAAACAATAAACACATTTCTTGGTATAGTAAGGCGATTTTGTTGAGGGTTGCAGTAAAGCCTGGCTATATCACTTCCCGATGACAAAAGGATGTCATAACTTCTGGAAGATTTGGACTGATGCCCGCATCCTCTGGGAATTTAACACATCTATGGGAATATTACCATTTAAAAATTTGCAAGTGTGTAGTGTATGAAAACTTCACCGACCCTCCATCGAACTCTTCATGATGGTTGCTATCCCAATTCATTTTTTTTTTGCAGCCAACACTTCAATTGGGTGACTTTTGGTTGTTTATCCAAGTTAATCCAGACATGATAATCCTCTGAGCCATGACCGGCCAGATTCCAAAGAAGTGGCATTGCCTGCGTTGCCCACCCATGTCCTACACCGAGGTGCCAAGGGGGGAGAGAGGTGACTGGGGAAACGGGGATATTTCCACTGTTTGACTGTAGATTTAACCATTAGTTGGCTGCAAACAAGAGATTTTTGAATCCTAAGACTTGCCAAATTCTTTTCGAGAGGGTCTTTGAGTTGTTTGGCGCATCGGGAATATTCAGACGTTGTGCAAATTGCAGACGTTTTGGTTGCGGAACAGTTCCACATCATCTTCCAACCCAATGAGGTAAACCCAATAAATCACTATCGGTATACCGGTATACCGGTATACCTCTATTTCTATAGGATGATTTTAAAGGACCCCCAGTGGATGTTTACTGGGAGGGTTATATTATTATTGTTTTTACCACATTATTTGGGATGATGATCCCAGTTGACTTTGAGACGTTTCTAAGAGGTGGCTCAACTAAGAACCAAATACATGATAATTCCATGCCCATTTCATGTCAAATGCCCCCATTCTATGATCCCAGATACATCATTTCATCCCCGATTCAACCATGGTTTCAGGGGGGTGTTTAATTTTAAGAATGAGATCAATTCCCAAAAGATCCCATTCAATCCTCATTTTTGATGGTAAATCCCATTAAATCATTGTTGTTTGGAATTCTTGGACAGGGAGCCCCACCTCACAAAGACGCAGCAGTCACCAGGTCAGAGTAGGGCCTCGGGAGTGCCTTAGCCGATTTTTTTCATACCTGGGGATAGGTTGGGACTCAAGTCTGGGAAAAGATATGAAAAAATGGTCAAATGTATTCAAAGTTCATCGCACATATTAGGGTTGAACCATGAGAATATGGAGGGATTCACCTTCGGAAACGAGAGTTCACCCACCAAACACGGGAATTTAATGGACATTATATATCAGAACCAAGTTAAGCCATGAAGTGGTGGTGGCTGATGGGATCAACTTAGTGACATTGTTTTGGATAGGCGTCTCCCATCAAATCTGTTTGTTTTGGGATCTCTGACAGTGGACCGGTGAATCATCACTGGTGTAATACGCAGCAAGTACAAGAACTAGGCCACTTTAGTTGGTTGCAGATATCACTTTTGTATAAAATATCGTTTAAGTGTGGGTAGCCCCAAAAAAGGATAAAACACTGTGTGACCAAAACTATTCAAAAACTCAATGAAATCCAAATTTGATCACCTTGAACTCTGTCTTGATTTGTCAGGTTTGTTTTTTTGAGGGTCGTTCCATGGTCCATCCATGTCCGAATGATGTCAACTGACGCTGCTTTAATCGTTTCTTTGTTGTTTTGATAGAACATATTTTGGTTGGCACATGGAGACAAAAACGCGTGTTTCATCTTGGGCGCAATTGGGGGAAGGGACTTCACAGATGGGTAATTAATCATCTACAGTACATTGCAGTACCTCTGTTTGTACAAGGTGATGGCTCCCCATAATAGGTTGGTTTATAAACCCCGTAAACTAGTTCCGTATATCAAACCATAATACACGAAGTTGTACGTCAACTTTGCTATCTCGGGGGCCTGACCTTGTATCAGAGAGTTGGAGTTGGAGTCAACCCATGATTGGTGTCTTCTGGAAATTTGAAGCTTCGCTCCCAGTAGAACAACGAGTAGAAAGAGACACGTTTGCATCGCTGTCTCCAACAAAGCAGAACATGAAATCCGAAGCGAAGAAGATCCAACAGCTAAGTTGGTGGGTTTTTAACTCCAATTTCCCCATGGTTTGGGATACTTACAAGATCTTATAAGTATACATATATCATGGGGTTATAACCCAACTAACAGATCACGTATGACCACATTTGAAGGCCCCACGACCTCTGGGTGACATTACTATATTCCGCCACCAAGTTGATTGACGTGAAGCTAGCCATGGGCTGCGCGAAGCTTGAGAGGAGTGTTTTGGGGCCGCTGAATTTGTGAGACGTTGTGCGGATCCATGTTCAAAGGTCAACAGCACCAGTGTAGTGGTTTAATATCAACCCCTGATCAATAAAACCCTACCGTGTAGTTTACTTTTTTGGGGGGTACCATTTTTTTTTCCAAATATCACTATTTGGGAACCCCTCATATTCATACACTAGGGCGTTACTAATCCGGAGTTAACATTGTTTATCCCTTCCCCCCTATTAGATACGACCCAGAACCCCGCTTGCGTAGTATTGGATCTATTCAGTTTGGGGGCCGTATGGGCAGGATTTAGTATGAGGATGATCGGAAAACATACCAAACCATGAGGAAGCGCGAGCCAGCTGTTGGATGCCTCCGCTTGGAAAAGCTATCGTGCATCTTGCTCTTCCATGAGTTGAACTGGGGGGGGTGTTTCTGGAAGTAATTGCACTTAAAGAACGAAACTATGTAACTATGTATATAGTTATAGATTCTTTCTGTAATGGAATTTGGGTTCTTTGACCCATGTAGAGAAATTCAGGAACACTTGGAGTTGGTTGAAGGATTGGTGGAAAAAAATATCCTTTCCAATATTCCACCAATTCCTTGATATCTATGGACCAGCGGACAAATTATACGAATTGTAGAGACCAGCTGATCCAATTTTTGATCAGATCGAGGGGTTGGATAGGACGCGAGATTGTAGCGCTGGAGGGACGCAGTAGATGATTCTATCTTCCACGCTGATCTAGGCGATGATCTGTGTTGCTACATCATCAATATAGCTGCTGAATGTTCTTCCCGCAATTTTGGTATCATAGGTCATGAGGTTTGACGCCTCACCGTAGATTGCTATATGACATTTACGAAATTCATGACCTAACAACACAGGTTTCCAGTCATCTGTGCAGGAAGAAACAGGTCCAGATTGCCAGCAATTGTGTGGTGCTGCTTCTTGGCTCTTGGGCGGGGACCAGTCTGACCTTGTTTTTTTGTTTTTTGATGT
Source organism: Symbiodinium sp. clade C Y103 (assembly GCA_003297045.1). Classification (NCBI taxonomy): domain Eukaryota; class Dinophyceae; order Suessiales; family Symbiodiniaceae; genus Cladocopium; species Cladocopium sp. clade C. The sequence goes on from BGPT01003737.1 coordinate 13,644, forward strand.
TTTTTGATCAATAATAAAATTGTTGATTTTACCAACACAATTGTGAGAGTGAGGATTTCAAACTGCAACATGATTCTTCACTACCAATCAAAGGAGATTTTACCTGCCCAAGGGGGATTTGACCGACAAATCATGGCTTGAAAAGGGGTCTTTTGATGACTACAAGCATCAACTATGGGGAGGTGGCCATACTCCTCCCAGTTGAGATGTGCTGAGATCACCGTTGATGTTTCTTTCCGGCTGTCACCAGTCGCCGAGGGAAAGAACAGCCAGTCGCATCTGGATCGGCCCTTTAAAAAAGAGCCAGCACAGCCGCATGCGGCAAATGGGGATTCTAGATTTCAGGAAATTTCATGAAATTTCAACAGCCAAGTTGTTTGAACATGATATCCCCATTAGATCTCCATGATATCCCCATGATGTTTATCATACTTATCTTACTGGTGCTAAACGTAGGGAAGGGGGGAATGACCTATAATAACTATTGATCATCCCCAACCTTGGCTAGATACTTTAGTACTTTAGTCTTTTACTATGAATGGGAATATCTACTAACCAGCTAAAAATCTAATTTGTTGTAAGGTATCTAAGATTGGCAATGTGATAACCATCCCAGCAACCCCCATTCCCTACGTTTCGCACCAGTTATTGGATCCCCTTGGATTCTTCCGAGCGCCTCAGGCTGCCACAGGAGCAGTTCCAATGGAAGGTGCCGTCCTGGATGCAACCTCTGCGAATTTAACAATTTGCCATGGAAAATCACGAGTATATAATGTGGCTATATATATATATATACACATAAAATAGGTATATAGTGTTATTATTACTACCAATATCACTATTATTGTTATTGGTATTATTTGTTACTACTATTGTTGTTGTTATTTTTGTGTATGTATATATACTATTACTATTCATAGGTAAATCATCTATAAATGAGTATGAATTCTGATTTTTTGAATGCCTATTTTAAATTGATTTAAACAAGCAGAGTGTACAAAATTACGAACAGGAATGGTTCTTTCCCATCCGGAAAATTATATGGTGGGTGTTCATGGGTTGGAAAAGTATCCATGTTGACTTACTGGAAGATATATTGGGGGTTGTGTCAAAAATCAAAGGGGAGTTTCACCCCTAGGACAATTTCGATTGGAACCTTGATGGTAAATGAACATCCATCGGAATTAGTGTGTAACGCATTTTCTGTGAAACTATGTGAAACTATGTGAAATCCATGTTTTCAGAATGGTTGGCTATAGGCTAGATATGGACCATGCATATATATATATATATATCCCATAAACCTTCATAAAATCCGTACAGTATTAAATGCCAGATGTTCCAAAGTTCTTGTTCATGGCTCATGTCAATTGCAGCGGCTTTGCACTTTATCCTGAGGCATTCTCCCTCGCTTGGTTCTATGGCCCTACACATGAGCCACGCGATGAATTCCCTTATGTTGATAAAGTAACATGCATAACATTGCATAGTCACCTGAAGTAACATGAAGTAAACCTGCGACTGTAAGGCTCCGCAGGAGCCAAAACTGCAGTTGCGTAATGCATTTTGTACGCCTTGCAGAAGCCAATGTCCTCGAGCAAAACTTTAGAGGCATAAATAGCCTGCGAGCTGTGCGTAAGCAGATCCTTGCGATGTATTCAGGGTTCTAAGCAGAGCTCATGGGGATTCCTGGTGTGTCTCGCCCCCCAATATCAATGGACCCAAAAGAATTAGTTTCCCGATGAACAGCGACCAATTCGGTAGTGTTTTCGAGTCACCCATCTTGAGAAGCAACCACGTAGATCCAAAGATGTCCAGTATTGTGCAAGCTCATGCATTTCACTACCCGTTCAGGGTTCGGGTTCTACTACCTCAAGAGGGATTCTGAGCCATACAGTGGCAATCCTCCGTTGCGTTCAACCAGACCCTAACAATTGGCCCCATACACATGAGACTTCTTGACGACTTGTAGTTGTTTTAGCTGTACATCAATTGAGTCATGAAGCACGAGATGAGCGGCATGAAGCACGACATGCAGCACATCACGAACTCCGTGGACAGCTGGGCTCGCCGGGTGGAGGCCTTCGAGGACTGATCAACTACACGCCACATGTCCAACTCATGGAGGTTAGACTTCGATATTTGGGTTTTAAATTAGGGGATACAGTACCCGAAATTATAGCCACTTGATGGGAAAAATGATGACGAACCAATGGATTTAGAGGTACTAGAATTTCAGACAAACCCATTTATACCCATTTTTGACACCCCAACTGAACCTTATGCGTATAGCTCCGTCTAGAAAAATGGAGATTTCCACTGGCCATGTGAATCTCGGGATAGAAATCACCCTATCGGCCCAAAAAAGGTGACACAGTTCTATGACAAAGAAGCTGGGGTCAACCAACTGAATGGATACTTTCTGACTTTAGGACTTTATAGATTTTTGCAATCTACTACTATGAGTAAAACAATGCCATACAATGCCATACCCCACCCATTTGGGAATGGTTGGAGTCCGACCCATTCATGATGAAATTAGGGATGGTTTATGGCTTTGTTTTACCAAAATGCTTCCTACTTAGGTGGGAATACATCCTGCCAGTTTTTGCTTCAGCCTGTTCCAGCAGACCCATTTGAAGCTGCTCATACTTTTTCTGCAGTTTTGCAGGTGCAAAAGAGAAAAGAAAGCGACGAGCCCGAGATGCAGGTTCTCCGCACTTCTCCGCGGAGCCAAAGCAAGAAGACTTTGCCATAGATCCGGATCAATTGACTGGATAGATGCACCAACCACCTGGAAGTTTCTTGTTTTCAGCCCATCTGGGATTAACATGGATTCACAAGAACGGTCAAGATCGATAGTAAAAAGAGGTGAAAGCTAGGGATACTCACCCATTTCCAGTTCATATTGCCGTAATATTTCCATAGATGTCCATATATTTCCATATATTCCCACAATATCTCCATATATTTCCCTAGCATTCCCGTTTCAATCGTATTTCCACGATGTTTCTACAGCATTTCCAGAATATTCCGATGGATTTTTTTCCACCAGGTCTCTGAGGAAGAACTCTTGAAGCGTCGCAGTCGTAGCATGCCTCTTGGATGGATATGAATTCATAGTCAATGGTTTTTGGCTAACCATTTAAGTGGGGTTATGTGGAATATACCTTCTGGTTATTAAACATAGCCATAGAAAATCCCCTGTAAATGGAGGTTTTAATGGGAACATCATCCAAAATTGTCCATTTTCCATGGCTATGTTAAATAGCCAGAGGGTAAATGGTGGTTTCCTAAAGGGGGGGACCCCCACTTCGCATCCAAAATAAGACCGTTTTGGTAAACCAATGGTTTTGGAAATCCACTTCGAGAAACCCCCAAATGGATGCACATGAACGAATTTCATGCAAGATAACAGGACATGTGTATTATATATATATATATATACACATGTGCAACACAATTATGTTGATAACCTTGGATTCAATGGTGATTTAGTAGGGTGGTATATAATCAAATAGAGATCTATTGAGATGTGACCACCAATCATGGATAATGGGTTTGTCTGAACATGATGGATTTATTATGATTGATCATGATTTATCCACAATGTATATATGGCCATGTCATGTGTCATGGGGACACAGATTTTATAAACCAGTGGATTTGGGGTACCTCATTTTCCGACAAAGCCATAGAAGATTAGAAGTGACTGTTTGATGGGACCTCTTTCGGATGTGTGATTTACACCCCCATTGTTTGCAGGTCCCATCAAAACACGGAAACCGGAGTCATTGGAGGGAACATCGAACATCTACAGACTCTGGCTTTGACTGTCAACATGGGGCTAATAATGCTGTTACTTTTCTGGTATTTTCTGGTAAACCAAGTCGAGGATGGAAGAATGGATATGGGTCAAGGATTTGGGTATAGACGGTATAAGCTGGTTTTAGCAATTATACTTCATTTTGAGTTGAAGAAATGATAATTTATTTTGATTTACCCAGAATAACGGTTCATGTATATGTTCCCGATTCAAACAATCAACCATATTGACCACAGAAATGGGGAGGGGAGGAAGCCAGTAATACACGAAAGGGTCATTCCCAGCAGACATGGGGATTCATCCAACAACAATAGGAACTGACCCCTGGAAAATATCGGGATGTAGCTATGGAACCACTGGAAGTGGGACGAAATTCATCGTTTCAGCCTGGTCTCAGTTATGTTGACCGGTTGACCCCATATGGGTCAAAACCATTCAAAGCCTATGAAACACCATATGTTTGGGGTGATGAACATCATTTTTAGCAGCTACTTCGCCGTTTAAAAGACCCAGGCTTCGGAGCTACATATCAGACATGCATGAAAGAGGGGTCCATATATTTCACAAGGAGTTGGTCTAGAAGACAACCCCCAAATCAGTAACAAAAAATCGCATGTCACAGAGGTTTCCGCATCAAAAAAGGTAGGAACTAAGTTTATCAGCGGGAAGCAACTATTTTGTTGGGCGGGGGACTGTGAAGTGTGAAATACATCACTGTTTTGGTGAGTCGCAGCTAACTCTCCCAAACGCTGATGTCCGTCAATTGGGTGACCTACACAAGTCCAGCAGTGTATTTCCCAAGAAATCAATGACTTGTTTCGGAAAACTGTATGAAGGATGGTAAAAAATGAATGTTCTGGGTATTTCCCAAGAAATCAATGACTTGTTTGCACGGCACCGAGGAGCCCAGAACTGGGGAAACCACCTAGATGGTGGACTACAATACCTGGCCTGGCTATCTCAATTAGCCATGAAGATTTTGATTGTATCATGTTATATCACATTATGTCGTCTGCATGAAATCCTATGGAATCCTCAATATCTTAATAAAATGGTTGGTTCATGTTGGTTCTATACCCCCCAAATGTACATTCCAACATCATTCCAACTATCAATTGTTTGGTAGTTTGGAATATCTCCAATGTTCCATCCTGGGGTGAGAATCCCCATTACGCGAATCAGTGGTATTGAAACCACCGTCCAGAGAATGATGGATCAAATTGGATATATCATAAAAAGTCCTGAAAATGACTTACTGGTGCTTAGCAGGGAATGAAGGAATGGATGGGAATGGGATGATTATTAATGGTTTATTATAGGTCATTCCCTCATTCCCTACTAAGCACCAGTAATTTATTTGACTGGTTGTTTCAATGGTATTAATCGTTCCATGGTATTACCATTGTGTATTACCCATTGTTATCTAGAGAATGATCAACGATTCTCAAAAATATCAACTACATTATTGACTATTGTATATTTATATGGGATATAGTTGATATATTGACCATTGTGATATTAACTGTCCATGATCAATATCCGGATTTTTTTACCCATCTATATATACCTGGTCAAAACTCTTGACCCATCTTGAGGTTCTCGGCACAGCACAGCAATGTACGGGAGCTAAGGGAGGTTAGTGGTTTTGGTGATCTAAGAAGTCTATGGAAATATCAGTGAACATGGTCCATTTCAATCCATTGTATGATCTTATATGAGATAATATGGATATGTCATAGCATCTACTGGGGATATTATCTGATACCACCAAAGATTTATCGGTCATGGGTCGGTCTTGATGATGAAGGATATCAGACGCAGTCATATCGTGACTGGTTCGTTGTTTCCAACGCGTTTTATTTTCACCCACAGAAATGGAATTCAGAGGGGTGCTTCACCACGAGGCAGTGAAGTTGATCATCCGACTTCTGGAATATGCCATTCAATTCTCATCCATTTTGGAGATGATAGTCCTGAAAATGTGGAATCTATTACTAGCAAATGAATGGCCACCGTTCGGCAATCCAACATGGCAATGGCAAGTCTTCATTTATAGATGATATTTCCATTAACTCCATGTGTAAGGGATTTCCCAGCCAGCCATGTCTTGTTACCAAGGGAAGCAACGCAATTCCATTGGGTATAATCGCTTAGAACCTATAAAAAGATACCATAGTGAGTGGGGAAATGTCTGGCAGTGGGAAACTACATTCAATGTGTCAAAGACACATTTCCGATGGATTTCAATGGTGGATTTTCCCGTTGAATCAGCAGAGGGCGAAACAGGAAGGTCACATATGGCTCCAAAACGGAAAGTCATGAACATTTGCTGTGGTTGGTGAACTATGGCCATTTCGACTAGAGAATATGAGTCGGGTGATATTGCAAAATGGAAAGTGGACAGGAATGGAAAGTGCATGGAAGAAATGCAAATTTCAGTACATTCCACCAGACTGATTGGAGGCGATCAGCTACAAATTTATATGGTTTTCTTAGATTTGCTTGGATTTAACCAACATAGCTTCTCAGCCCAGATATCCCAGAGAACCCACATATCCTAGTTATTTGCATTGATTTAAGTTTGGATCAGTTAGGTATACATCTATATTATATCATCTACGACTCTCTGAAGATTTGATTAGGCATTTAGGTACATCTAGGCATATTGAAGCATAAACTCATTATCAACCAAATACAAGGTATTTCTTAATTTACCTAGATGTACCTACAGGTACATCAGGTTATTAGGTTTAGGTATACCTAGATACATCAGGTGGTCCTACATTCATGTGTTTACGCAACTATAAATGTCATGTGTATTTGTATTTATGAATTTGTTTACGTGGCAATTATAGATACACAAGCACTGATAAATTATCAGACAAACTAACATAGGTACAATTGTACGCCCAATCTTATGTGTTGTATAAGTCTATATTTCAAGAACCATGTTCAGTGTTAAGCAATTTGATATAGGTCAGATATACATAAAATTTATACACCACTATCGGTGATTTGCATGATATTTATAAAAGGTGGGTTCATGTATCACCTATAGTGGTCAAACTAGTTTTACCGTAGTGGTTTAATCTAATAGTAGGTCACATATCACCTTTCTCGAATTCCATGAATCAAATCTGTACTAGGTTCATATACATATATTTAATACATATACCAATATATATATATATACACAATATAACACTGGGTATTATATACGACTATATGAAGTTAGTTCTTAAATATGTATATGTCAATGGGATGTAAGTGGGAACCCCTATCACATAGATGGTACATTAAGGGGTGAACACTTCAATTCAAGGGACTAGGGAGTCAAGCCATCCAATCGANTGTCAATGGGATGTAAGTGGGAACCCCTATCACATAGATGGTACATTAAGGGGTGAACACTTCAATTCAAGGGACTAGGGAGTCAAGCCATCCAATCGACTATGGCTTTGGCTCAAGCCGCCCTAAGAAGGAAAAGTTGTGTCCGCGTCCATGCAGTCATCTTGGATACTTGCAGAGCGCTGAGCTTGGCATCTTACCATTGAGTTCGACATTATTGACCCGGAACAGGGGTAGTTCTGTTCACAGNTCCATGCAGTCATCTTGGATACTTGCAGAGCGCTGAGCTTGGCATCTTACCATTGAGTTCGACATTATTGACCCGGAACAGGGGTAGTTCTGTTCACAGGTTATCAGCCGTATAGCTCTGGTAAGCCCGCTTCGCGGGAACCAGGCTTGCGTGCTGCAAAGTCGANCGCAGACACCAACTGTACCTTTGGCGACAACACTGTTGCGGTTGCGGAAGGTGGACAACAATCTTCACCTGGCACCGGAGACAGTGCAACTGCCAGTGGGACGACATGGCAACATTTGTCATCTCCCAGAGGCAGAAGCGATGCAAGCGATCGATCTTCGAGGCGACACTCACAGAGAAGATCTCAACACAGA
>BGPT01003738.1:4605-15032 GCA_003297045.1 Symbiodinium sp. clade C Y103
AGCTCATAGATGATCACCAACCCCCACCCCATCCCACAGGGGGGGGGCGGGGATACACATACATACATTCATACATACATACATACATACTTACTTACACACATACATTCTTACTTACACACATACATTGATACATACATATATTCTTCCATTTATACATGCATGGATGCATNCATACATACAATCACATCTACATACTGACCCCCCACCCCATCCCACGGGGGGGGCGGGGGGCATACAGACAGACATACATTCATGCATACATACATATATACATGATACACCCCTATATAGCCTGATATACCCTGGATCTGTAGACCCATACCCANCAGACAGACATACATTCATGCATACATACATATATACATGATACACCCCTATATAGCCTGATATACCCTGGATCTGTAGACCCATACCCATTGGGGGGGGGGGGCCTGGGAGGGCTGGACCATATATATATATATAAAAACATATATATATACGTATATATATATATACATACATCTATAGATGGATACATGATTGTAGTTTGTACATACATATCTTATCATATCTATATATGTATACATGAACATTATATAGATACATTTTCTATAGACGCCGGTTCCAATTTGCTTGGTAGTGATATGGACCATTGTGACCCTCAGCCGGTTCGAAGTGAGTTTTGCTTTGCAATCAGGGTGGTTGTCAATGAAAGAACCTTGAACTGATTTCAGGGCCAAAAATACTGTCAATTACTTGTGTACTTTCATTATCCCCTTCTGTTGTGCGCTGAAATCTTATTCTTCTATATAAAGCTGCAACCAAATTAGTTGCTGAGTTTAAATGGTGCACTTAATCATCTAGAGGATGTCACTACCTTCTGGTAGTTCAACGGTTTGCTATGAAAAATCACCATTGCTATGGAAAATCACCATTTTAAAGAACATCATTCTCATATAAATAATCTATTATGGCTCAACCATAGCAATGTTAACTAGTCAGTGGGTGAATCATTGAAAACAGACACATGTCTATAGCTCTATGAAATCCCCCAGCTATACTTCGATGATTTTCCCAGCGTCCGCAGGACCCGCAAGATGGCTTTGTGAGGCTTGCCCCAAGGCACCGGGGCCGGCGGAGGGTGGCTGAACTTTCTCTTTGGTGGCTGTGCATCCTGCGTAGCAAGTGGCATATGTGTAAACTATAGATATATATATATATATATAGATATGTATAAACTGAAAATATCTAAGAATGATGAGAAACATGATAGTAATAACAATCATTGTTATTATTCTATTGTTATTGCTCTTATCAGTATTTCTTATTGTTATTGTTGTCAGTATTTCATGAATGCGGTCGATATTATTGCTTTGTATTGCTATCTGGTTTGTGTATTGTTGTGTGTTCTATTCTTGCTATCATGTTCATTGTTACTCTTCTTTCTATTATCATCACTCAATTAGATTTACGTCTTCAGTCTATGTGTATATAATTATAATATATTACAATATAATATAATACAATATAATATAATATAATATAATACAATATAATATGATATAATATAATACAATATAATATAATATAATATAATATAATATAATATGTATACATACACACATAGTACCTCACTGGTATGTGTTATGATTTGTGATATAATTTGCATGCATGCCCATGCTTAACTCAGGATGTTCCAAAATTCACAGTGTATCATCATACAATATCATATGTATATATATACACATTCAGATATGTAGAAACATGTTCCCATCTTCAACCGGTTAAACGTTCCGGGGCTACACTTAAACTGGGCTCTGGCTGTTTTTCGACGAGTGATTATCCCCGATGGGATCCATGCGCTAGTTCCCAGATAGTCCATGTATGGTATATATTTACCTACATGGATGGATGATTTAATATTGGTAACTATTCCATACATGATTTACCTGGATGGATGATGGATGATTTAATATTCGTGAATGTTGGTAACTATTCCATATACATGGAGCATCTAAAGTTCATAAATACGTAATGTAAATGCGAGCATATTGTAGGTTCTGATGTCTCACTTGCTGTACTCAGTAGTATTTAAGTTGTTCTTTCTTTTCCGCGTTAATATGATCACTGAATTGTTGGTTAGAGGCAAGGCCCATCAGTCATATCATCTTTTTCAATAGTCTATAGTCAGCCATTGCGTGCAGAGGACACAATCATGTGCTTTGGTATTCGTATCTGTATGATTCTATATACTAGGATATGTTTGTTGAATCTCAACACAAGGCAAAACCAAACGACGGTAAACCATGAGATCGAGATCATATATAGAATGCTGAAAAATGTTGCTTCTCTTTGTTGGATGTGTTCTTTTTTATATACTGTACTTGCCATTCCACCAGCCCCGAGTGATAAGTTGCTTTATAAGCATTGCACGCAAATCCGCCATAAATCCTAGTTTTATATTCTAGCAAAAAAAAACTTGCTTGTTTCTTTTGAACTACAATAGGTAGATAGCTAGGAATTCTGGCCTATCGTCAGATTGGGGTATAAACAAACTTACAACTCAGTGGTGGTTGTGATTCATGGAGCCATGCTTGCTTGGTATGGGGCACCCAAGATGACTAAAGATGGCTTTAGTGTACATTCCCTTACTTTGAGTTCAAGATTTGTCAAAAGGTATTTAAAATGTTCCTGGAATTAGGGACAGTCTACTTGAAACCTTTACAGCCTTTACATTTGGTCGTCCGCTCAACCGGCTTTGTCCAGGTCATGATACCTGGACGTCGCAAAAAGCCCTGGACACCAGGGTGCGAAGACCAGATGAATCGATTGGAAGCGTTGCCAGTTTCGCAACTTTTGAGTTGCGAGTTTTCTGAGTTTTCTCGAAAAAAAGATCACCGCAGCGGTCTGACCAGTCTGGGTCTGGAGGTAAGGAAATGTCCAAAAGCCAGAGATTTCATCGCTCTCTGTGGGATCTCGAATTCTCCAATGTACAATCTTCCTGCGAATGCTGGAAGTACTGCTGTTTGATGCTACATTTGATGCCTGTCACATCACTCTGTTGGACGAGAATGTTCAATAAATGTTGCGTTTCCTCAAAAGATCTCAGAACAATCATTCTCCTATCGAAATGCCTAAATCATCTTAAAGGTCCATAGTTCTTATAGTACTTCAGCTTCCATGCTTGCCACATCCGGACAAGCTGCCAGCTGGTCTTGAAACTGCTCGTGGGGGCGTAGGGAATCCTGGAAACACGATGGACACCCCTGTCTCAACCCCTACCGGTGGTGGCTGGGCCTGGATTTTCACACTGCAGCTGTGGCTTTGGGTCAATGTTGAAAGGTTCCATGTGCTAGGATTGGCAAATAAATTCCAAATCATTTCCAACGTTCGTAGTGTAGTTACTGTTCGATTTGAAATTTGGAGGCCCGTATGTTTGAATGTTAAACCCAGGCGTTCCCTAAAATCTTACCTGGAAAAAAAGCCAGGCGTTCCCTAAAATCTTACCTGGAAACCAATGTTTTTGGAAATGTGGAGTTTCCTTTGAATTTTCCCATCATCCAATTGTCGAACGGTTCAGTTGTTGTTTTTTCCCAAAGGTTTTGTAAACCGGCTCGGAGATTCCCCTTGGAAGGAAATTAGGACTTTAGGCTTTTAGGCGATGCCACATGTCCAAAATCTTGTTTAATTTGGGGATTTGTATTGAACCTTGGGTAGTTTCACACTTCAATCTCTTGCCGGAAGTGGGGATATGTACAACTATGTATATATATATATATATTGATACTGTGTATATGTATTATGTGTATATATTTGTATGCATATCTTATACATATATGATATACATAGGTATTTATTTTTATTCATCATATGATAGGAATTGCCCAGCTTGAAATGATCCATTTATATACATATATAATAGCTAAACTACCTAATATAATAAATAGTATCCAGCTTAAGATATGGTCAACTTGGGTCACCTTGCCCACCAGCCTACCAGGGGATAGATATGGATAACTGGGATGGATAACGGATAAGGAGGATGGATAACGGGGATGAGTTTCTTGTTTGGAGTATTGAAAAGGCTTAAAACAAACTGGGGTACAGTAAATGAGACGTCATGCGGATTTAATATGACTTGAGATGGGAATATTATGGGATAGATAGCCAACCAGGCTACCACATGATTTGTTGGCATGATGAACTATTGAGTACCATGGGTACCTTTATTTTCAAACAGCCAGTAGCATTGATCCAGAAAAAGGGTATCGCGATGACCAAACCAAGATTGGTGAGCGGTGAAATGTTCCATATTGATCTTGTTGATGGCTGACACATTTACTAGTACGGCTTGCTGTTAGGTTGCTCTTCATGTTCTTCCCAGCATTGTATATTATATATATATTGATATATATATATATACATAATATGCATATATCTATATACATCAATTGACGTTCACATGTAAATATGTATATTGTATATAAATATATATGTACGTGTTTGGGATATGTAGAACCACCAAACAGGATATATTACATACTGAGTTACAAGCAATTCTGCTGATGACCATGTTTGGTTCTCTAGTATATGATCAACAAGAATCAATTTGTTGGGAAGCTCAAGCCTTCAACGTGACTATCTAATCCATATGTTATTTCACATGTTGATTATACGACTGTTGAATTTTGGGTTGTTTTCCTCTTGCGTATATACATACATGCATGCATGCATGCATGCATGCATACATACATGCATGCATGCATGCATGCATACATACATACATACATACATACATACATACATACATACATACATACATATTACATATATATATATATATATAAATATATTTATAAATATATATAAATATATACACATATATAAATATATACACATATATACATACTTAGAGTCAAGATTCAGAAATCCTGTGGAACCACAGGTTCGCTGATCACATTGAGTATGAACCCTCCATTTTGGAGGTAACCCAATTCTTTGGCCGTTGGCCATGTAACCCGAGGACTGGGGATTTGAAACAACCAATATGATTTGCATCCACGGCCTGTGAAAATCCAAGGCCTCATCTTTTGTCACTTTCCATCCGTCTCTGCTCGGAGACGGACAGCTAGATCAACAGTCAGCGGTCAGGCTGCCTGGGCTGAAACTGTTTCGGAAAATGACAGCTTGGGCCATGACGGTCATGACCTCAAATATATTGTATGCAAAGCTTCATGTTCGTTGAAGTATATCTTGTAATAAGTTCCTGAGACCCGGAAAAACAAAGAATACATATTGTGACAACTGCTTGTTACCTGACATCTTTCACCACCGATGTTCTGTGTGTTTTGTACAGAGGGTAATTAAAGGCTTTTGGTGGCTCAAAAACATGTGGCTCTAAAGCGGGTTTGAGTCAGGGATATCAAGGAGCTTTCCATGTCCCAAAAGGCTGGAGTGACTGGTGACTGGTGGCTTTGAGTGGTTGGCATAGCATTTAACCATTGTAAAATCCCATGAATACCCTCAGGTAAACTAACATAACTATGGAAAATCACCATTTTTCATAGGTAAATCAACCTCCATTTATCCCATGCAATACCATTATGGCAGCCATGTTTCCAGCGGATCAGTTCCATGATCAGCACCTGACCGCGACGGCGGACACACTTGTGAACATCGGGTAAGAACCCGATGGGGACACCTGGCCTGGTGACTTGGAGTTCCGCATCCCTGGACGGTGTGTAGCAACCCTTTAGAGCCCAATGGTAAGTGGTTTTGTTTGAACATCTAGGGGGATATACCATGATATCCCCTCAAATGTCAATGCTTTATCACCATTTTTCGCTATGAAAATGGCCATAATGAGGTATCCCTCATTTGCAGTTACACCCAAATGATGAATGATGAAAAAAATAACACGGTACCACCTCAAAAAGGCTGTACACTGTGTTTTGGGGACTACTATACCTGAGCAGTTTGCGACATGGATAAAATCACCATTCTTAAGAATGGTAAGTCATCGAACTGTTGCGGGGCCGTCCATATGATAGCTCAGCATCCACAAACTCATCAGCAGTGCCAGGGTATGTGCGAGATGAGAAACTCTGAAATCACTTGGGTTTGTCTGAAAAAATAGGGGAAGGTCGGGAAAGACCCAAAATGCCATGGTTTATCATCATTTTCCGTGTTAAAACAGACATTTGGGAGCCATTTTCCAACGAGGCCATTTGTGAAATGGGGAGACCCCTTCCATCTGTTGGTTGCAGTAGGCGACGCTTCCGCTGGATGACTTCATCGTGGGTGCAGACTATATAGATATACACCAAGCCATGTACAATGGGCAGTGTGCAATGTGCAATGGTCCATGTGCAATATGTTGCGTTCTCTTATTTCAGTATGTGTTCAGCAACAAGAATGACATGTATACATATCAATAAATATAATAAATGTGAGTCATATGTATATGTATACTTGTGTATGGGTATGCATATATATATATGTGTGTGTATTATGTTTTGAATATGCATATGCATACATACATATTTATGCACATATGTAACGACCTCACTGTGACCTCACTGGAATATATGGTTAGTATAGGGAATCATCCCCAAATGGCCTTAATTCAAATTAGTGAATTGTTATAATTTACCCATATATATCTATATATATATATATATTTGGATACACAACATACATATAAAGGAATATTTACAGACACATATCCATATATATATATATATTTACATATTTCCGGTTTCTATATATAAATTATATATGAATATCCAATACGCAAATACATACATACATAGACATGTACATAAATACATGCATGTATACATCCATATATATATATTATATCCATATTATATGAATATGTACGTACATATATAATGCATATATTCATATACTGGACAGATACATACACATCTAGATGATTAGATATACATATACATAGACATAGACAGATACATATACAGACAACTATGCATACATGTATATACATATACAGATATACACAGTATATATCCCTATATATATGTTTGGACATATTTGTCTCATGTATATCATATACATATATACATGTATACATATATATATATATATGTATCATCATATAGATCTCTGGAAGCGCTCCCACCTTGTCGTCAGCAAGGGTCGGCTGATATTTTTATATACTTATGTCTCGAGTAATTGACCTTCTGGGAACTTGATTCATTACAAGGGAGCGGGCTGCTAGTCACAGTGCCGGTTGCTACAAATATGGCAACCTCAGTCCATCCGATTCGATTCGATGCGATCGATGCGATACGCAGCAGCGCTGTGGATCACGACATCGGCGCATTGAGCGAGCCCAGCTCCTGTTCCTACGACAGGTAGCCATCAGTTTTCATACTTCCAGATTTTCGGACAGGGAACAATGGGTATGGGTCAAGCAGAGCGATCCATCGGTCCACTACTGTCTTAAGTTGTTTTTACACAACATTTCTTTAGGTAATCACCATTGAACCGCCATTTTTGTTGGTTACAAACCAGTCTTGTTGGTTAGATCAAGTTAGATCATCATTCTCCATATCATGACTTGACCCATGACCATTGTCGCCAGTCGCAACGGCTGGCCATCCCGGCCCTTCTAAGATCTTCGGATGCGAAGTCGTGACAGCGGTGGAGGTAGATCTGGATATGTGAGCATTGCAAACCCTGGTTGGTTGATGATTGTAGGGAATCATACTCATCAATATAACGGCACATATCAGAATCCATTAACTAGGGGCAACCCTATCAACTATATAACCAGTATCAAGGGACACGATCAGATTTTTAAGACTGCTCACGTAGATATGTGGTAAACGTTTACTATATAAACATATACAAAGTATCATACAGTATCTAGTATGTGTGTAGCACCTCCAGAAAAGATAGAACAGTCATTTACTGGAATAATTTATCACTGTGTTAGTCGCATTAGATATATTGTTCTGTTTTTTGGAGGTTGCTATACGTATAATTCCTAGGAGCTATGGACAATGTGATCGTATCCCAACATACTTTCCGGTCTGAAATGTATAGATAGATAGAAATGTGTATATGTATATATATATATATATAATTCATAAAGTGCCCCAGTTATAAATACAGAGTGTTGCTGCGATTGTGACTTGATCAGTCAGGGGGGATATCATTCCCAACATATTTCACAGCAACACCATTGGATGGGCAGCCATGAAACACTGAACTTTGTTGGGGGGAATCTCTAAATTTGAGGTAATGCACGGTACCCATGTCAAGGAAAAGTTCTGCTGTTGATGATTTTTGGTGGGAAACATGCTGACCTATATAATGATCCGCAGGCGGCAGGAGGGAATTTGGCGTTGCTGGGTTAGATTCTCCAGATGATATAGTAAGTCTCAAAAAGATAGAAACAGACTTGCAGGATACCCTCTGGTAAACTAACATAACTATGGAAAATCACAATTTTGTATGGGAAAATCCACTAAAAATCCCCATTTTCAATAGCTATGTTAATTTACCAGAGGGTACTTCCAGGATAGTAATTATAGATGATGTTCTCCCCATAATTTACAGGTTTCCAACTTGTTTGCATCTTTTTGGCCGTGGGCCACTGTATCAACAGGTCAGAAGCTGTACATGACTTTGCCACAGAAGTGAGACCTATCCCACGAAATGCAGCAAAGAGGTAGGGTCTAAGTGGAGGGTTGGTCTCAATTTTTGAAATAAACTGGCCTGCAATGGCCAGAGAAAAATCGGGAAGCCATTTGAAACCAATTTTTTTTAACTTCAAAAACCCTACAAGGTTTGGGGTAAAATTGACTTGAGCCACAGGCTTGTCATAGATAATATATACCCGCATTGGATGGTCTGATACCAAAGATAGTTCAACTGGTAGGTCGGTTCATTAGAGCAATTAGCAAATATGGCCATCCCATACCCTCTGGTAAACTAACACAACTATGGAAAATCATCATTTTGATCGGAAAATCCACAATTAATCACCATTTTCAATAGCTATGTTAGTTTACCAGAGGGTAGATATCTCCCGTAAACCATCCTGAAGCGATGTATGGGATTAAGGGAGCCCAAATTTTGGGACCACCCGACGACAGCTGCGGATCAGTTTGGATTCGATGTGGCTGGATGGATGTCCGCCACTGATTCGCTTGGTTTGGACGACCAGAACAGAGATGAGTGGTACATGGCAAGAGACGATTCCAAAAACATAGGAAACACAAACTATAGACAATGTTGCAATGGCCAAAAAAAACTATAGACAATGTTGCAATGGCCAAAATATGTCAAACTCTGAAATCCTGTCTTCTTTTTGCTGGTGAACATCATAAATCCCAGTTGTTCCGAGTGAACTGACCCCCATTCCTCGCACGTCCAAGTCCAAGTCGTCGCCCCAGAGTTGGAACTGTCCAAGGTTCCACCGAGCAGCGTTGAACTGACTGGGTTTGAGGATGACGGGCCACCATGGAAAAAGTCGGACTTAAGTGGCAGTAGTTTGGAAAAGGGGGCCTGGAGATCTAGAAATTAAACACATGACAACCTCAATCAGACATGGTTTCTAGGAAAAACATGGAAAAACCACACTTGACCACCTCCATATCTTTGGGGTTTCCCAGCCACTGATCCTCGACCCCTGGGGCCAATCCAATGAATTTCCCATCAGATGGCGGCCCCTTCATGGCTAAACCCAGGATGTAGAGCTGTGGAGATTGCCTATGACCATAGATACATGGAGGCAATGTACCATGGCCTTGATGGTTGGCTTACAACTGGTGACTAGCTCAACTGGGTTTTTGTTTCAATCAATTCCGTACAGAGTTGTTCATATTTTTTTTTTCCGAGCCCTAGATTATTGTTGGCCTAGTTGACAAGCATCTCTTTCAAGCGCACTCAACAATCCGTGATAATCTAAATATAGTTTGTCGCCGTGTGACAAACAAGCCAACCACCCATTAGTTTCGAAGCGATGACTTCAGCGGATAGACACTGTCGAGGCAAGTTTTTGCGCACAATCTTTCCATGATATGCCAGACACCAGGCAGAATCAGATCCATTTCAAAGCACTTGTAGGTACAAAAACAAACATAATATAGAATCAAATATATAATCAAGCATATAGTCAATTTTGATACTAAATGGCTATATAAGTGGCCATCAATATAATTCACAATCATTTTAGTAAATAGACATTTCCAAACTTACATGGCCAAGCACTGTTCCAGGTTTTCGCAATCGAGGTTTGCCATGGATGGAATCACCTGGTGTTCCTACGTATTCCAAGCAGGAGCTAGTGATTAATGGTGAGTCTTTTTGAATGTTATTTAACCGCCTTCGGCGTGTTCCGCCGGCCACCATGGAAAGAGCATGACAGAGCTATTCTACAATCTGCAAACAGCACTTGCACAGGCCTAGCAAGA
>BGPT01003738.1:15039-31742 GCA_003297045.1 Symbiodinium sp. clade C Y103
GGAAAAGGCTATGTAAAGAAAGGTGGGGCGTGTAAAAGGTGCTCTGCACAAGAGCCAGTGGATAGACAGGCTTCTTAGATCAAGTATTGGATATAAGAAACAACATAGCACACCGATGGCAAANGGCGTGGGCAGAGTTGAGCCAGCACATCGTGACAGAAGATGAAGACGAAAAGCATGAAGAGGACGGTGACGACGAAGAATTAAGAAGAGCTAGGGGGGGCGGGGGGAGGGGGGGGGAGGGGGTGGGTTCAAGTTAGACGAGGCAAAAATCCGCGCCCAGGGGAAAGTCTAGACAGAGACAAAGACAATACAAACAGTACAACTACGAACAAGCAAGATCCACAAGACACGCCGGCAGGCCGGCGGAGTTTAGTGATGTTTACGGACGTTGTTTGATGTTTATGGATTGATGTTCATGGATATTGTGCTTCATTGATGTTCATTGATGTTCCTTTGTGTTGTTTGGTGATTCTTGAAGATTATGGTTGTTTATTGATGTTCATGAATGATTAATTATTATTGTTATTATTGCTGATTGTTGTATCACTTCAAAATAAGATATTTTCATTTGGGGATCGGACCTCAGAGACATTGTCACCAGGACCACCTTTGGAATCATCGGCCAAGATCCTCAAGATGGCTTTGTTTTTTGTTCAAACAATTGGGATGGCCATCTTGAGGATTGAACAATTGATAGTGATCAATAGTAATAAATAGTGATTGATAAATATGAATAATGGCCTTAAACAATTATATCAATTATCTTGAGCCCTACTCTACTGGTTTAAATATCATCATTTTGCCCATTAAAAATGTCCATTTGGGAATATGGTTCATAGTAAAGCCATGATTTCCATTGATTTCCTGCATGCTAATCCAATAAACAATCGAAGAAATGTCATATGTTCTTCCCACATTCCCACGTTTTTCTGTTCAGATAGTTTTGCTATTTATGATCTTCTGCGCTGTATAAACCTATACATTTTAGTGATTATGTATTCTTGCTTGTTCCAGTCATATCCTCATGAATTGTGCTGGCTTGAAATATCATCTTTGCAGCTTAGACATCATGCTTTGTCCAAATAGTATGTTTGATTCCTCCTTATCCCATGCTATTTGTTCGTATCCCATGCTCGTACGGAAACAACAACTGGCAAATGATGGTCCCACAGTTGGTTTTGGAGAAAAAAATGCCAGGAACTCATTCTATTTCAAACATGTGAAAGCGCATTATCTCCTTGAACCAATGCATTGATTGGGTGATGTGAGGACTGGCCATCATAAGGCCATTCTGACGTGATTCTGCGGTTTTGGTTCAGCACAAGAATCGACCCGCGACAGAGCCATGAAAATGGTCAAGAGTCAAGAGGGCTGCGCGCATTAGTTGGAGATCTTAAAGGAGTAGATGTAACCAAATGGCCGTTTCAGCATGACAACCCATGATGAGAAAGAACTTGAAAGAAGAATCGAATGACGACAGATGAATGATGATGTATGCAACTCTGTCTATGTGGTTTCACTTTCTGCTATTCTGCTTGAGCAATGTATTGGGCAGATATGTACCCAGCCATACTTCCAAATCTGCAGGGTGATTTTTTCTCCTGGCCCCGCTGGCTATAGATATCCTTATCTCCACTGCCCACACCTATGCCCCTACAATCCCACACATGGCCCGTTCAAGTTTCTTTCATTATGATGATTTGATCGCCTTTGGTTGCATCTTAATGGAGATGTTCCAACGTGTGAAGAACGTCTTGAACAGTGAACATATTTGAACATCATGATTTTCAAGTTCTAACGTTCACCATGGATTGAATCCTGCATGTTCTCTGCTAGATATGGCAGTTTTCTTGTTTTGTTGAGTGCCATTGGTAAATCCACATTCCTAGACCTTGAATAATTGGTGATTTCGGCGTTTTCAGGGAAATCTTACACGAAAACCCGAAACCGGATGGCAAAAAACCTTGGTTGTGTTTGGCTTGACACAAATCCGTTGAACGTGTTTTTGTAGGCTAAGTGGCACCGGTTGTGTTCGTCTTTTTTTTACCGTCGAGTTTGGTTCAATCCATATTATATAACATGTATATATAGTTGGTGGTTTCCATATGTCGTAAGTTAAAGTCAATCAAATTCAATTAACTTACTTATAACGCAAATTGTGTCAGTTAAATTCCAATGTTGTTTTGTCCAGTAGCCAGTATACATGTGTCTGTTTTTTTGTAAAGCATTTGTTTTATGTGTGGCTTCACATTCTGGGTTCAAACTGGTTCAATCCCATCACAGGAAAAAGAAAGGCAGATGTTTCCTGAACCTGGAATTCTTAGGATATGGTATGTTTTAATATCAATCCCAGATGCTCCATGTATGGTATATTTACCTACATTTGGATAAATTTTAGGGTGAATGTTGGTAAATATTCCATACATGGAGTATCTGGGAATGAAAGAACTGACTGACAGGTGGTCACAGAAGTGGTCACCGAATTGGTTTTCTGGGGAACAGATACAGGTTCAACAAACTACAGGTATCAAAGTTGGTTTGAACATAGGGTAAAACCGAATCTCATGGTTGATCATCATCTTCCCCAACATAAATCGGGATATTTACCATGTTCTAAAGATTCTAAAGCCACATATCCTATTATTGGTGATATATCTATCCCAATGTGATGAAATCACCAGATTTCTTGGCCCCAAGGACTTGAGCTGATCTCAGCTATTCAGACGGGTTGGAACCGGCGACCAGATGTATTCCTAAATCCTATAGTTCAAAATCCTTCTAGTTATTACCAACTTAGCTGAGTAGGGAGCACAAACTGTTTGCCATTTGTTTCTATATATATATATATACAAATATCCCCAAATCTTCCATTGGTGGGTATGGCTCAACTTTTTTTAAAGGCATCCAATACTTGTCCCACTTATTGGGGTGCTCAATTTTCACCCCTCCCCCTACCATACCTCTATTTTTCTCTCCCCATTTTTGGAAAAGCTTCTCCCACTTGGCCAGGCCATCGAAAAGCGCCGACCCCGCCTCTGGCGGAGCGAGTGGACAGAGTGCCCGAGAACCTGAGGTGCTTCTGGTGCCGGAGGCCGAAAAGGAATACGGAATAGCATGGAATAGCACCATTTACACTGTGGATCATAAGACATTCAATGGGATTTTCTGGAATTGTACAAGATTTAAGGGTTTTGTTTTGAGATTTTTGGTGGGATTTCATAGGATCTATGATGGTATATATCCTCCAGTGAACTACTTTTTCTAATAGATATCATCTACTGTAGGTGGGCCATCTATACCATAGCTGTGAACTTACCAGAGGGTACTATTTTTCATGGTCGGTGGCATCCACATGCCCGCAGATAATTTACTATGTAATGGTTAGTAGCATGCGGGAAATAAATAGGATATAATGGATATGTGTGGGATATTAAAAGATTACTAGTAATGGATATTTCATGGGATACTTTAATCCAAGAGGGATGGGGGACTAGAAATGCTAAAGCACCATTTGCTCTAGGATTGAACATTCCTCTAGCCTCTAGCCTTTTTTGGGATGATGGAATTGTTAAAGTGACTGGGTTACAGCTGCAAGCTGAAACACAGTGGGGGATTATATACATACTTTGTTAAAGATTCACAATTCACAACACAATAGATTCATTAAACTGTAATAGGGTGGAACAGTTATCTACTGTACGCGTTTGGATTAAAATTGGTTTTATAGTAACTGTTTCCTGATGAATAGCATGTTATGAGCCATTATATACCCTCTTCGACCGGGGTTACTTCGCCCTATGCCTAACCATATTGACGCAGGATCTAACTCCCTCAAATCCACCGCCCGGAAACATACAAAAAGATGTGATAAAACACATGGTTTTCCCTAGGAAAATTATCTAATGGTGGGTAAACTCCACATCTATCTTGGTATATCTTGGTTTACGGGGGGTAGATTGCACTTTTTGTGTGTTTGTTGCTTTCATGCCCACTTCGTAGTGGCGAATTCAATCCCATTTTCTTTTATCTTCATGAACCACCATGAAGTAGCCTGAAATGAAGGCGCCCTAAAAGTTCATTGAATGGTGTATCGGTGTATCCCATGTATCTCGAACTGATTATATGTACGTGATAATCATAATTCAATCATGTTCAAATGATTGCCATTCATCAGTTCCCTGCAAAGTATGTCATCTATACTTCCAGTGGTTTCATCATTTAGCCAATGATTATTCAATCCTTTTGAATGGCCACATGGGGTACCTTGTGATGCGCATGGAGGTGCAGCAAAGCGTGTCGGAGCCGTGTGGACGGCGTGAGACGGTGCCAGATGTTGGGCTAACGCCCAAGGCCTGGACCGGCTGGGTCTTGGAGGATGGCGGTTCAAGGGGATTTGAGCACTAAAAATGGCGATTCAACCGATAGAAACGGTGATTTAACCATGATCTATTGCAAACATATGGGAAAATGATAGCCTTGTTTTGCCGGTGATAAACGGCTGATTGTCCCAATGTAAAATCTATGATGATTGTGGAATCGATGACTGGGGAATATGTTTTATTTTGTTGGGGTTCTTGAAGCAAATCCAAGAATCTGTCGAGTTTTCACCAGTGAAAGTGGGAATTTGTCATGGGCAACCATGGTGCATGCACCCCTTCCGTTCGTATATGAGGTATGATCAAAATTCTGGTATACTACTCATGTAAAGGAGAGTTCTCTTGTGTCTGGAAAGTGCACGACAGGGCCCCCCAAAAAAATACCTATAATTTCTATAATGGGCATAATGTCCACATCTGAGGTTTAACTGACCAAGCATTGCGGTTGTTTTCCAGAGTTTAGATAAAAGAAATGCTCTATAGTCCTTGGTCCAAGATCAAATTTAATGCTTGAGAAGGGGCAAACATCCAGTTGTGCCATGGTTTTGTGTCTATTTCTATCTATTTTTCATGTTTTTCTTTTTTTGGTTACGGAGGATCAGTGCCTGTGGTTGAAATCACGATGTTTAACTGTGAAATCCTTAGAGTTCATCTATTGATTCCCTCATGTTTTTTGCTGGCGAGATAAAACCGGCCAATGTTATTAATTGTTTCACGCGCATTCATGTACATGATGTATGTATGTTTGACATTGTTGGGCAGGTGGGGGTTTATAACGTTCAATTGAATTTTGCACCCGCATTCGCATGCTATGTTGATGCTGCGTTAGAGATTTGCTACGCTGCATCTACGGCTTTTGTGCACTTTTGGACCTACTACGTGAAAGACCCGGTGCATGTAAGAGTCCAGTTAACTTTTTGATTTACCACGTTAGAGATTTGCCCATTGCTATGCTGGATGGGGGTAAATGCCACTTGCTTGTGACTTTGCATAAATCAATAGATAATTTGTCACGAGTGCAGGTATACGCCACATTGATTCTCCAATGTATTTCAGTGCCATTAATTAAATATTTAGCAAGTCATGAAAGTGGGTTTTTTCCAGGTAGGTGTCTTAGAGTTCATGTAGAAGCATGCTTACAATGGTCACACGTTGCCTTTCGCCTTTGTATGGTCGCCACCGCCTCATTGACCATAGTGAAAGACAATCGCAATATCACTCCGACCTGCAGTGCTTGCCTCTTCCCAGGGAGAAATCAAGAAATAGGTATAAATTGGTCATGAGGATCACAGTTCCACACGGTTTGCCAAGTTTTCATTTGGACATGGTTCACCTGCTAAAGGCAGGAGCAAGATGAAAATCACAGCATATACCTGCGCAGCTGTCAGCGTGCAAGGCGTCATCGTGCCAAATGGTTTTTAAATGCATTTTAAAGAAATCACATTGAGAATCCTGTATGTCCGAAGAATAGTCAGAACAAGGAAAAACCAGGAAGCGCACCTATTCAACGAGAATCCGCAACATAATCAAGAGATGACATTCGCTTCAATGGCTTCAATTATTGGTAAATCAATGGCTCGTGGCGCGCAGTCTCGCCCATTGCGGGAGCAAGGGTTTGCGCGATGCTGAAGTCACAAAATCAAACCACAATTTTTCGTTGTTGGATCCCAATCCTTCCTGGAATGTATTTGAGCCCCAAAATCAAACCCCCAAATGCTGCCTCGGAAGGTACGAGGATCCAAAAGGAATTCACGATTGCCATTTTCTGTTTCTTGAACTCTTTTTTCTTCAAGCAAAACCCTTATTTTCAGAAATTACATCCTCATTTGTCATAGTTGAAGTGCAATTGTATATTTATCACTTTGTTGCTTAGTTCCTAACTCTGGCACGGACAATTCCCAATTTTGCTGGTTAAAGCAAATGTTCATGATGAAAACCATCGAATCCTCGCATCAATTGCCATTTTTCCATGGTTCAAATTCGATTTTCAGGACTTAAATTTTGGTAGATAAGACCTGCGTTTTCTTCAGTGACACCGCAAATTGCATGATGAATTCTCAATTTTCTGTGGTTAAAACCTCGTTTGTTTTTTCTTAACTCCCATGACCTCCAAGGATCCCATGGGAATCCACTGGCTCCCGCAGGTCTTCCGCGGCAGCCGCGAGATCACTGAGGAGATCTCAGCGCTGACGGCGGAACAGCTGGACGGTGTTGGGCATGTCATGAGGGTTCGGGATGAAAGCGGAGCAGTGGCTGCGAGTCAATGGGATGTATAATGGATGAAATGGTGATTAAGCAGCGAATTCGGGGTATACCCTACAATCAGCACGTTTGTTTGACCAACCCCAAAGAAATTAACCCAAGAAAATGGGGAGTTACAAAGAGACTAAGCATGAATATTTTCAAAATGAACAATGGGCTGGGATTTGAATGGATTTGAGGCGTTTAAGGGGGCAAAAAATTGTTATGAAGTACCGTAAGAAAGCCCTGAATATGGGAGAAAGATAAGGTTTTACTGTAGCAAGCAACAACTGATTCGAAGGAAGAAATACATGGTGGTTTTGAACACCAAAAAAACGAGTTGACGCATTATTAACACCAAAAAAACATGCATTGTTTTATCTCACAAAGATATACAGTACTGGAAGTTATTTTCGTTTAGTGAGCCAACAGCTGATTTGAAACAAACAACATGAACGGGATTCCAAACAAAAAAATTCAACATGACAAGTTGCGAGTCGGAACATCCAACATGGGATGAACAGCAACTGCAGGGAATATCAACCCAAAGTGGGGATATCATTGGACCCAAAGTGGGGTTAGCTGAGCCTAAGAGAGGTTCCAGGTACATCTTTTGGAATGAATCAAAACTGCGGGGCACCCATTGATCCACCAAGTTGATTTATGTCAGGATTGAATCATTTTTGGGGTTGTTAGTTGTTGATAGTTTTGATTCATATTCACTTCACCTGGTTGTATGTGTTTCCTTTAAGCGACCACTTGGGGCGGCAGTCTGGAGTTGCAGGGCCCGGTATCTCAACATTCTGCTGCACCCCGATTACCCCAACTTCAAGTAGAGTACAAAACTATGATCATGTCAAACCCGGATGAAAGAACCATGCATGGTTTATAAATTGGGGGGGTAATCCCCCAATAGTCATAGTCTAAACTTAAATGGTACTTCCTAATTAAGCAGCCTAGGGGTTTATTGATCCAGGGTTGACATTAATAACCATTAAAGACACAATCAAGATCAATAAATTTAACCTAATTTGGACACCTAAACATGGGTTCTGAACCTAATTGAACCCTACGTCGTGATGCACCCTGGGCGATCATAGGACTACCTGGACCGCGCCAAGTGGAGCGAATGGCAGGTGGACTTTGGACACCAGTGGCTTGGTCTAAAAGACTTGGATCCTTGGAGCAAGAGGTGATTTGACATGATCTATCCAGCAAACTGATTTTACCAACAAAAAAAGTTGACTTTCACAAGCAAAAAATGTTGCTTTTACCAGCACGAATGTTTATTTTACCAGCCAAAAAAATTATTTTTCAAGCAACAAAATATAGTGATTTTACCAGCCAAAAAAGGTTGTTTTTACAAACAAAAATGATGATTTCATCGGCATTTTGCCAGCCAAAAAATGTGATTTTACCAGCACAAATGTTGATTTCACAAGCAAACATTTTGATTTTCTCAGCCCCCAAAAAAGGTAATTTTACAGGCGAAAATAGTGATTTTATTAGCCAACAAGGTGATTTTGGGCAAACATGTTGATTTTTACCATCACAAAATGGTGATTTTACTTGGCAAAAAGGTGAATTTACCCGAAAAAAAAACTGATGATTTGATTTAGGCGCGTTGATTATGATTGAGTTCTAGACCAGTTTATTTGTTCAACTTCATGGATTTATGGGGGTGAAATCCCTACAACTACACCCAGATGCTCCATGTATGGTATATTTACCTACATTTGGATGATTTTTAGGGTGAATGTTGGTGAATAGTCCATGCATGGAGCATCTGGGATAGTTTTAGAGGTAGTAGAGTAAGAAACACAAGTCTGGTGGCACCACCTTGCAGCATGCATTGAATTTGAGCGGTGTTAAAGGTATATCTTTTCCACCCAGTTTTTTCCAAAATTGGTCTCACTCAAATAAGGCGGGTGGAAAAAGTAAACCATATTTTTTTTAGAAAAAGAGAGGAACCCTTCAACTCCTATGGTTTATCATCATTGTATCATGTTCCTAATTCTAGACTGCCACACTGGGCCCCATGTTGACACAAACACATCTGGATGTGTCTCAAAATTGAGTAACAAAATCCCAAAAGGGTCATTCATCGGAAACATGGAAGGGTATTCTATTTTCAGACAAAGATATAGATATTATTAGATCCTATAATATGAGATCCTATTTGGTTCATGTACCCCATAGAATTCCCCAGTGAAAATGGCATCCATCTAGTGTTTTTTTACACCAGGATTTCAGGTGCCATCCCGGTCCGGCCCCCCACGGGGTCAAGGCCAGCGGTTCCTCAACATTCCGCAAGGCGCCGCTGCTGGATGCGGTGTTTGCACTTCTTTGAAACAACGGAGAGATATGTATCCAAGATTATCCAAGTTTGTATCCTTAATATGATACGGAACTTTCCTAAGTCATGCGGGTGAGAAGCCTTATAGTTACTATAGTTCTCATCCATGTCATTTTTCGGATTTTCTCATTTATAAACACTATAAACCATTCAAGCTATTGTGGATTTCCCATTGAAACCTCCTGTCACCCGCTAAGCCATTGTCAACGGCGTCTTCATGGTGCGAATCAATTGATACAAGATTGAGTTGATGATAATACATGGTCAGCATATAGATGGTTCATAAATGGTAATAACTGGTTCCTAGATGGTGAATAATAACACTTAAAAAACAAAAACCTTCTGTGCTGTTTCTTGAATGAAATGTACAGGGACTGACTGGACTGTTCTTTCGGCATGCTCTGAGTTAGTCTCAGCGTGTCTTGTACAACTATGTCTGGCTGCAAAGGGCTTTGAACGTCTAGTACCCTTCCCTAATCAAATATGGCAATGAGCAACATACAAACATATATATATATACCAATTATTGAAATTATATAATAGTGTGTTTGACTTTCCTGCCGAAAACTGTTCCATTATCATGCTAGACTAATGCAGTGTACCTTTTTGGCAAAATATAAAGGTGTGAATAAGTAATTTGATTTGCATTTTTGTTTTCTGGAACACTCCAAGTCAAGTGGGGCTACTGTTTGTGAATAAACAGGTCCCATCTGATTGATGATATCCCACGTTCAAGATTTCTCGTTGATTTCGCCGTTGTTTCCGCTCTATCAGCTCAGGAGAAAAATAGTTTGACACTCGCAAGCAGATGTCATGCATGGCAAAAAACGGATAGCCAAAAGAAGATCGCTCCTTGAAACTTCAGGTCTGTTTGCCCAGTGGAGACAGTGAAACCATCTTGGTCTTGCGGTTGCTGATCTGAAGATCGCCGTACAACAGTCTTTGGGGCAACCTTTTGTGAGACTTGTCACAAGTGATGGGCGTCTTTTAGATCCGAGAGAACCTCTTCAGCTTTCCGGGCTGCAAAATGGGGACAGCCTTTCTGCTGTTGCACTACAACGAAAGATAGCTGATATAGCTGCAACATGGAATGCGTTTGCTGTGTGGTGTGATGGCAGTGATAGAATTGTGACATGGGGTCATACGGGCAGTGGTGACAGCTCCACAGTCCAAGACCAGCTCCGGAAAGTGGACGCTCAGGCTGGATACCTTCGCTCTGGTCGAGCCAAGGCCCCTTTTTGCTGCCACTTTGACGGAACCGTGGTGACCTGCAATCCAGGCTGGTGTGGTGACAGCCACAGAATCAGAATGGGAACGATTGGTCGAACCGCTTCGACCACGCGTTCGCATTCTGACTCTGTGCCGTTCCCATTCCGTCAGGCGAGGGAGCAGCACCAGAGTTCAAGATCAGTTGAAGAATGTTCAGCAGATATGTTGCGGCACCGATACTTTTGCTGCCATCAGATCGAACCGTGGTGACAGGGAGATGCGATCCGTGGTGGTGACAGCTCCACCGTCCAAAATCAGCTTATAGCTACATCTAGGCGCAACACTCAAGGCAAAAAGTCTCAGCAGCCAGCAAGATATGGAGGTTTCCTAAAATAGGGGTACCCCTAAATCATCAATTTTAATAGGATTTTCCATTAATCCATTTTTGGGTACCACCATTTTAGGAACCCCCCATATGTGGCCTTGACATCTGCTGGTTGCAACAGCCAACTGCCTAGCTGGCTGTAATGGATCCCATAGTCAGCTGGTTTTTCTCAGGTCTCCAGTGAACGTCCTGAAGTTTTGTTTAAGGAACTTCAAACGACTTCACCGTGAGGGGTAGATTCTTTGGGATGTTTCCTTTCCGGAAGGAAATTGCAACCCTGATTCATCATGTTTTGCTGGGTTCCCTCACGGTCTCGCAAGCTAGTTGGATCGAACCTCTGCATTTTTCCCCCCCCCAGACGGCACCTTAGAGCTCCATATATAGTTTCTGAAAAGGTGTACATGGACCCCGCAAAAAGGCTCAAATGAAGCACTCTCAGTGGTGTAAATCAAGTTGTTGGGGCAAAACGCCAATTGGGTGTGGGCAAAAACCGATATGTTTGGGGGATGACCATCCATTTATTAGCTGCTTTGATGTTCACCAGGAGTACAGGGTCCTTGAACCATACCCATGTTTCAAATTCTTTCTACAAGCAAATTGAGGGTCTGTTGGCACAGCAAAGTTTCGCTACTACCCCGATCACCGGGTTTTCAGCTCGGAAGAAGCGATTCGGAACAGGGCTGCCAGTGCCAGTTCTTCCAGATCATCTGAAGGCAGGGTGAGTTCAGCAGGAAACCACAAATTTTGGGGGATGTTTTCTAGGAATTTTATGGATTTTAAATTTAATATCTGGGGATATGATTAGTGGGATAACCGACATGGCTTTTGGGTGTGTCTGAAAATTGGAGTCTATCCCGAGAAAGGCAAGCTTAAGGTCAGACAATTCTGATATAAACAATGGGATTTTTGGATACTTTCTTTCAGGCAAACCCAAATTTATGTATAAATGGGTTAGGAAAGGAAGCTTTGCTCATCGATAAAGTTCTATATGAAAATCCGGACGCCGGTGAGAAGCTCGTTTTGATGAACCAAAAACATTGAACTTGATGAATCCGGGATCCCAGCATGGATGAGGTTCCACTTCGCAGACCCAACAGGATGGCACAAGATGTAGCAGGCTAATCATATGTGAGGTGATATGAGGGTCAACCAGTTGTGGTCGTGCACATCAGTCAGTGAAATGGGATGAATATTACCTTGGGACTTCTATTTGGTTGAAAAATAGAGGACCTCATTCCATCCACTTCTTCATCAAGATGTTCCCTATTAAACTGCCATCAAATGGGTGTGTACTATTCTTAGACACCCAAATATAATAGAATTGCTGATGCATCCCATATCCCGTTCACCATATCTCCATTTTAGTTGGCTATATCTCATCAACTAGCCCCAAAGTTGATCGTTTCAACCATTTTTTTCACTATCAAAGTTGGAATTATATATTATATGTATCCCCAACCCATTATCTACCCACTACTGAAGTCAGCCCCCAAAAAATAAACTAGATATGTATATATATATATTGCTGCTAGTTCCTGATGAACTATCCCCATATTGGGTAGTTACATTTCGTCAAACAACTAACACAGTTTTGGCCCTTTTACCAGTTCTAAATGGTTATATCATATTATATGGTTCTAAATGAGGTACAATGGGGTAATCATTCCATAAATGGGGTTTTAACATATTCTCTTACTGGTGCTTAGTAGGGAATGGGAGAATGGGATGATTATTAATGGTTACTATAGGTCATTCCCTCATTCCCTGCTAAGCACCAGAAAGTTATAACATATTATAACTCACTTATACATGGGTCAATGGATTGGTTAATGGGAAAATTTACAGGAAAACCCTTTATTTCATGGGAAAATCCATGGTTTCCTGTAGATTTTCCCTTAAACCAATCCAATGAATGGGTATTTTGTGCCATAACTGTAGAACATGACCCAGACGACCTCCCCATGTTCGGCCCCTGCGAGGCGATGCGAGCGATACCTCGGAGCGCTCAGAGGAGCGCTTTCGAGTTCTCAGCGTTTTGGGAACGAGTGTAGTACATTGTAGTAGATGTTTATAGATGTTTATAGTAACATAGCTAACTATGGTTTATAGATGTATAGCTAACTACGGTTTATAGATGTATAGCTAACTAGGGTTTATAGATGTATAGCTAACTAGGGTTTATAGATGTATAGCTAACTATGGTTTATAGATGTATAGCTAACTATCCCTGGGAATCCATGTCAGCAACATAAACACACATGGCAATGTTGTCTCTATGAGCCTACGGAGTCTATGTAGTCTCTGTGAGCCTACGGAGGGCTCCAGACTCACGAAAGTTCACGAATGCTCACGAAAGTTCACGAAAGTTCAGGAAAGTTCACGAAAGTTCNGTGAGCCTACGGAGGGCTCCAGACTCACGAAAGTTCACGAATGCTCACGAAAGTTCACGAAAGTTCAGGAAAGTTCACGAAAGTTCACACAAGTTCACGAAAGTCATGGGAAATCAAAGAAAGCAAACAAAAAACATTGAATTTTAGAGGGGGGTGCCTTGTCTTTGCAGATCAGATCTAGTTGCTGCCCAGTGTCGTCTCACCCTATAGGTCAGTCAAGGTTATTTGGAGCAAAATAGTCGATTATGATTTTGGAGGTAATTTTCAAACTATTGGTTAATTTTGACTTTTACCTTTTAANTTTGGAGCAAAATAGTCGATTATGATTTTGGAGGTAATTTTCAAACTATTGGTTAATTTTGACTTTTACCTTTTAAGGTATTTGTTTAACTTTATAGTCTATCTTTAAT
This sequence comes from Symbiodinium sp. clade C Y103, assembly GCA_003297045.1. NCBI lineage: Eukaryota > Dinophyceae > Suessiales > Symbiodiniaceae > Cladocopium > Cladocopium sp. clade C. The sequence continues at coordinate 28,410 of BGPT01003738.1, forward strand.
GGGGTTATTCTTAATTTGATTTTTAAGGGTAAAAAAATAATCTCAAGAATTACCTTGAATTGTCAAGGTAACTTTAAGGTTGTGTTTTTGAACATCAAAAATTACCTGAAATGTTGATGTTCTGTCTGAACAAAAATGAAATAAGTATGTTCTTTTGGAAAAATAACAAATGGTTGCATGATTGCTTGAAGGTTTAGTTATACCCGGCCTTTTGACATGTATTCCATTATCTTGAATAAGTTTGAGGCATGTTTATTGAGAAAACANTACCCGGCCTTTTGACATGTATTCCATTATCTTGAATAAGTTTGAGGCATGTTTATTGAGAAAACAACGTAACCCCATATACAAACACACACACACACACACTTAGAAGTGCCCCCATGGTACTTTGAGTTCGCTCCACAACATACCTGGCTCATAGGTCAGTCTTCATCATGTCTGACTGATCTCTCGTAGTTGTGCATGTGTAGTTTATTACAGCACAATGTGGGTTGATACATTTTGACAACAAACTACTTTCATTGCAAATTTTGCGGGTAAACAGTCTTTTGCACAACATGGCTGCAATCTTTGATGAATATGTGTGTTTATTGCAAAAAACAACCGTGAAAATCAAGACATGAGGCATCAACGCATGGTTGTGGGTCAATGTGTGCTTTTCTTTCCTAAAAGCAATAGAAGGAAGAATNATTGCAAAAAACAACCGTGAAAATCAAGACATGAGGCATCAACGCATGGTTGTGGGTCAATGTGTGCTTTTCTTTCCTAAAAGCAATAGAAGGAAGAATCGCACCAAATCTGACAAATATAAACCCAGAGGTATGGATGTCAGTGTTTATGTGGCACTTGCTTCCCCTAGCCTTTGGCTGTGATGTGTTCAAGTTTCCATGAGAAATGTGATGTTTGGAATGTTTTGGGGAGATATGTTTATGTTTCCAGCCTCTGGGATTTAGAAACTTGCATGAGCAAGCAACCAGCATCATGCAAGTTANTTTTGGGGAGATATGTTTATGTTTCCAGCCTCTGGGATTTAGAAACTTGCATGAGCAAGCAACCAGCATCATGCAAGTTACACATGATGTCCCAACATACGGTTTCAGGTAATATGTGTGCTACCCTTCATTGCTTTGCATGTTCTTTGTTGGATTTTGTTTTCAATTTTTGGGTGCTCAATGGTTTGCTGCATTATATGGGGTTAATATATGGCATGTGGATACTATCTTGAAAACACACCTATTTTTTTGGTTGCTTCGCGCCCTGGTGATTCAAACAAAAACGGACTTGGGCCATGCCAACACNCAACAACAGCCAAAATAACACCCATTTAAATGCGGCCTGCCAAAAAACACTAACTGGGGCAAAGGACAACATTTGTGCTGGCCCAGTAGTGTTTTTTTTACAAATCACAGATTCACATGTCAATGTTTAGTCTTTGTTTTCTTTTTGTGTTTTTTTGGTGATTAGTTGAGCCCTTTGCTCAGGAGCCTTCCAGTTGGTAGGGCGGATCAGACTGATCCTGAGGACTTGTTTGTGCTAGGTTAGGCGCCATGGTTTGCCTCCCCGGTGATTGGGGTAACCTGGAGATAGGGGGTCGACTTTCTCTGGTCATGACGGTGGTGTGCAGAGACCCCGAAGATGTCAAGCATTTGGCCTATTCCAATGACAGGAGTGGAATCAAGATTTGGATACAGGGTTCTATTCCCCGGGGGCGGGTTCTATCAGGGTCAGGTCTGTTGGTGACAGCCATCTCTCCAGTAACTGTCTGCCTTGATGCCAGCTCCTTTTTGCGGCCTGTTCCAGAGTGCTCTTGGTCTGACACATGCCATGTGCTTGAGGTTTGCTGCGGACTTGGTGGTTTCTCGTTCACTGCCCCGNACACGTGCTTGAGGCTCTTGCTGATGTCGGTGGATTTAACACGATCATGCTGTCTGGAATTGCATGTCAGCCACACTCTCGAGCTGGGGATGGACATGGCATGAATGACCACCGAGCACAGTCATTGCCGAAGACCCTAAGACTTGCATGGCTCCTTCAGTGTACCATGTTGGTGCTTGAGTGTGTTCCAGAGATTCAGAAAGACGTGAAAGCCCAGGAGATGTTGCGGAAGTTTGCCAATGCCACCGGGTACAAAATGTCCCAGCAGGTCCTTCGACTCCAGAACGGTTGGGTTTCCAGGAGAGAGCGATGGTTCTGTGTCATGTCGGCGCCTGCAGTCGGTNACCGGGTACAAAATGTCCCAGCAGGTCCTTCGACTCCAGAACGGTTGGGTTTCCAGGAGAGAGCGATGGTTCTGTGTCATGTCGGCGCCTGCAGTCGGTATCTGTGTGTTGGACGATCTCCCCATGAACCCACGTTTTCAGTTTGTCAAGGATGTCATGCCGTGCCTTCGTNTGTGTCATGTCGGCGCCTGCAGTCGGTATCTGTGTGTTGGACGATCTCCCCATGAACCCACGTTTTCAGTTTGTCAAGGATGTCATGCCGTGCCTTCGTCAGTGGCCTGAATTTGACCAAATGCAGATGGCCCTCAACCTTTATGAACTGGGGAAATTCTACAGTTATGCATCTGGAGGGGTTGAAAACCTGTTCCTCAAAGGTGATGAGAAGTGCTCTACCCTCCTTCATTCCCATGGAATCAGCTCTACACATGTGCATGTGGCTGCAGGGCTGCCTTGTCAGAAAACCGGGTGAAGACACGTGGACTTTTCGGAGTTTTGGTTCCTTTGGGAACCACACAGGTGCACATGAACATGGTCATGACTCACTGTCGGTACTTGCACCCTCAGGAAATGTGGACTTTGCTTGGGGGCATCCCGGGGGCCAATTTTGGTCACAACCTTCGTTTGGCCATGTCAGGTATCGGTCAGGCTGTCTCTCCTTTGATTGGCCTTTGGGTTCTGGCACAAGTGAAACAGCACTTGGATGTGTTCTTTGAACGTCCGTTTCCTTGTGTCCCCGCTGGTGTGCTCCGTGAGCACATGCAGGAGCTCTCTTTGGTTTGCCTGCAGTGGTGGCCTCATCCTATTCCAGCCACGGTTGAGGTTACTCCTGAAGAGGAAGATGATCCAATCGAAGATGCCATCCCAAACATGCCGATTCGGGTGCAATGGCCAGGTGATGACTCTCCAGCCATCTCGGTTGCTTGTCCCGTGGGTACCACTGGTCGTCGTCTTCTTGAAGCTGAACAGGCTCTGACCATGTCGTTCTGTGAACTTGAACTGCGGGCGTTGAATCAGGTGGTGGACTTGGATGTGCCATTGGAATCCGGAGTGGATTACTGGGTTGGTCCTCAAGGTTCGTTTGACGTCCTTGCGTCTCCTCTGAGTGCCCCGG
>BGPT01003740.1:183-17373 GCA_003297045.1 Symbiodinium sp. clade C Y103
GATCATAAGGTGCTCCAAGTGCTGCGCCAGCCGCGAAATTTGACGCTGCACGTGCTGGGTCTGCTACGAAGGGAAACCTTTTATTGTCCACCCTTGCCGGTTCCCTTGAGCGACAACAACTTTTACAGCATAACTTGGCGCTTGACCACTGAAGTCTTGTTGGCTCAGTGTTCCATTGATGTAAGGGATATAGGGCCTGTAGGAGGTCCAGATTCCAATCCCACGAGGAAACGCATCTTCCGAGCATACCAAACAACATTGCACAGAGGGGGTCCGGGGGACTGGCAAAGAGGGGGTCCGGGGGACTGTAGGGTGCAGTGTTGATGGACGCAGAATAAATATTTCTCAGCCAAATGCTTCAAGGTTCAACAAGTCAAAAACAAAACGCGCCTTGTGTCCAGGTCCCTAAAATGAGGTCCAAAAAACATGCAAAGANAACAAGTCAAAAACAAAACGCGCCTTGTGTCCAGGTCCCTAAAATGAGGTCCAAAAAACATGCAAAGACAAGGTACGCCAGAAGCGACCCCCATGGTATTGTAGACATGGCGGATAAGGAATCAGTTGCTCTGCTTCAAAGAAAGCGCATGGGTTCTGACAAAAAATGAGACCCACAACACAGACTACCCGAAATGAAGATGTTTGATCCGCAGCTGAAGGTCATGGCTCCAATAAATTGTTAATTTGGAAAACAAACTGAAATGGTTCTATTTTGGTGCATTTTAACATCCTTGTAAAGAAATGTTGCTGCAAGCTGACTGGACTTGCCTTTGTCGAAGAAACAGTAACCATGAGAAGTTGCAAATGTGGCGGAGTAATTTTCAGAAAGAAATTCATCGCTCCTCCAATAGCACGGCGGTGGAGTAATTTTCACAGACGCGCTGGAAANGCAAATGTGGCGGAGTAATTTTCAGAAAGAAATTCATCGCTCCTCCAATAGCACGGCGGTGGAGTAATTTTCACAGACGCGCTGGAAACACAAAACGATATTCTTCGCAATAGAAATGAAGCGGAGTAATTTCCCCCGAAATAAAAATACACTGTTGTTTGCTGCTAAAATGATTTACTCCAGGCATCTTCGTCTTCTACCCCGCCATCTTTTCAGCCCTTGATTTTTTTCTTGCGCGCTAAGAGTCTAAGGGGGTAAAGGGGTGGGGCATAAAATTGTCACATGGGCATGGCGCAAAAGAAGCTTTTCAATGACAACGACAATTTTACAAAACAACGTGCCACACAGTGCCACATGTCATGCAATTACACATGGTTCTGCCTAATCCGAATAACATCCATTTGAAAAGTCATCAACCATGTTGAAATTTCCACGCCGTATTTTGCAGGTGCAAATTTGCAAACACCTTCACAGCACATTGGAGTTCACATCAAAAAAATAGGTCTAACACAAACAACGCCCGCAATCCTGGTCGAATTGAACACATGCATGGTTTAAAAAATGCTTGCGCGCGTGGACCCCAAAACGGGGTCCGAAATCTGAAGCAAAAACTGGAGCCCTTGCAAAGGCCTCCCCAGTACTTCCAAAACCGCCTTCCTTCTCACATGAAGTCTGCCAGCCCATGAGCAAGAAAAGCAACGTCTGGGCCATGTCAACATGCCCAGACTCATGTACTTCGGCCACCAAGAAGAAATCATCAAGATACACCGTCCAGCGCGAATTGAACACCACAACTCCGATCCTCCAAATGGCGTAGAACGCGCAGCAAAAGCCCACCACCGCAGCTCTGGCTCCGAAGGGTAGAACCCAGGTCTGGAAGACACGGGGCTCCCCGTCTTGTGGCGAATAGACACATATGTACGCATCATCGAGAGAGGATTCAATGGGCAAATTCTTGTAAACCTTTCGAATGTCAATTGTTTTGCACAGAAAACGATCTCCTGGACGGACTTACATGCATCTGATCACCCTAATCCACCCCATAGGTGGAATCGTCTCATCAAAGGCGTTTGTAACATTCACCAGAAACTCACTAAAAATCATCAATCAGCCTAAACTTGGAAACTCTACTGCCCTCCGCCAGTGTAGTGGTCTGTTGGACACCAAACCTGCGAGTCCGAGTCAAAGGTGCAAGGTCCCCTCATCCAACCACGCCGGCATTCATCAACAGCAGCATCATAAATCCCCTGGCACATGCTATCGTTCTTGCTTCACCTGACAGCATAGCATGTCGCGTCTCTGGCCAATCCGGCCATTTCGCGCACTTGCTCTAGCAGCAGTGTTGCATGAAGAGGCTTCGAAAGGAAAGTGCCCCCTGTAGGGATAGGGCCCATCAACGAGAAACCTTTTGAGACACATCACTTGCTATTGCATGGTCAGGCGGACCAGACGCTTCAACAAGCTTAGCAAAGAGGAGTAGATTCTTGCTCCTCAAGATTTGCCTGGCATGTTCTCGTGATTCATCCAAACCATCGATGTTCTGAGACTTCAATTCCATGAGTCGAGAAGTCCACTTTCTCATGGCTACAGTTCTCTCCAATGCCATTGAATAGAGACTCGCGTGCTATCTTGCCAAAATACGCTGGCAAAACTTCATGCACACAATCAAGAAAATGCCCAGGATGTGAAAGCCCAGCGGCTCGACAAACGATTGTAGTTCCCATGCCTTGCCATACTCAACTCTCCAGCCACTTGGTCCACCATGTTGCCCCGCAGAATCCCCAATCAAAAATGTGGCCTTAACTGTTTAGCATGTTGCTGCAAGACAAAGACAGGTGGAGATGTGTGACACAGTGGTGAGGGGACATAGTCGTGCTCACAGCGCAAAGATTTCGGCCTGAGGTCCGTCAATGAACACAATGTAATAATATAATCATCAAAGAAAATTTAGAAGTCAAACTTCTGCCAATATGGACAGATGGAAATGGAAAGCCAAGATGGGAAGAGCCACAGAAGAGAGAAGCTAAGACAGGGAGAAAGTCAGAAGAGAGAACATCAGAGAGGAGAAAGTCATATCCAAGCCGCCCGAATACGATGTGCCAAATCAGTGGTCAATGGTTCGAGTTGCCCAGCAATCCTTTTCCCCAAACGCTTGTGTTGTTCCTGGACGTATACTTTCCACAGCTTCAGTGGTCAAATTCCTGTCATGGTGGGTTGATTCAAACCAAACAAGGACAGTTCTTCACCAATTCCGTCGAACTTTTTAGTGATCGGACATCAGTAAAATTTTCATACGCCCCAACATCCCGACCACATTGGTGGAGTCGGGTTTCAATTTTCGCAACCCGTCTAGACGGGCATTAAAAAAATATGGGTTTAATGACGTCCGCTTGTTTGACCTTGCGTTCGATGTAATTTTTTTCCGCGGACTTTTGAACACTTTTTTTAAACATGACAAAGGCATCCATGAGGCCACTGCCAGGACGAAAAACCGCTTGGGCCGAGAGGTCGCCACTTGCTCCGTTTGTTGAAATCATGAATGTTCCGGAAAATGGTGTTGTTCCAAATTTGTTGTGAACGATCTCTTTTAAGCATTTCATTAGAAATGGTTATATACCACAGGTTGACGTAAACCGTCTACTCGAACAAAAGAACTATCACATATTCCGCCAGGACTGCGTTCGCGTCAGCAAATCAATGTTTTTTGGTTGCATTTGTGTTTTGGCCTGTTTCAACCCATGAATGGCAAAAGGACTTGAATGGCCGAAACCATGTTATCAAACAGGAAAAATTGACAAACATGCATCCGGTTCAAAAAAAATCCTCCAATGCACTTTGTTGACAAAATATTCGATGGATTTGTTTGCGCACTTCTTTTCGCAACCGCGCCATACGTGCTAAGGATTTTTTTGTCCCGCATCTTACCGCTGCATGAAGGGCGTCGGGTCGGCAAGGTGATGGGCAAGGAGCGCAAGACCATTTAGTCTTCGCGAGGGACTGGAAACCAGGGCGCTGTCTGGGTAGTATTTCAGCAGGGTGCTCGAGGGTGGCGGGTCGCTATCTGGGCTGGCTTGTGTTACAATGCAGGACGAGGCTGGCAGCGAAGGGTGCCAGTGCGGCACGGGTGAAATGGGTTGACCAGGGTGCGATGGATGCTTGGAGGGCTGCCTGCTGGAGGGCTGCGAGAGAACATGATTTGTTTGATTTCGTTCCGGTTCCGATTAATTTCGGAAATATGTCAATGTGTTTTGAAACCAATGAATTAAATGCGCTGGCCGGGTATCAAATGACATTCACACAGCAACATTTTTGAAACTAGATTCCAGACCGTGCAGGGGTCTATCATGGCAACGCCGCAACGATTTTTTAGCATGTCATGGTGCGTTGTTGCAAGTCCATGTCCGTTTACAACAGAGTGGCAACCACGTTTCGTTTTTTTTTTGCGTTGCTGTTGCTTCCGTTTTTGATTTTGCAGCGTGACGGGACGCCTGCCAAAAACCGCCGCGTAATCAGAACCAAAGTCAACATCATTTGATGCCTGGGAGTGGACCAGGCAGAAAAATGGACCTGCAAAACGTCTGCGTGTCCATGTGAAGGTCATGAGTATCATCATCGGCAATAGTCAACTTAAAGCGTTCAAAAATGAATCAACGGTCCTTATGTGGTATCGAAAAATTTGCCATTGGTTTCGAAAACATCGTCATCACACTAATTGTTGAAAAAAAACGTTGGAAAGTAAATTATTCGGTCGTGTCCCGAAACCATAACAACAGTGGTGGAAGAAAACGACCGCGACTGGAGTGACCTGGTTACAACCCAGGAATCTGTCAGATAACCAACGCGGGTCAGAATTTGGTGTGGTGACCAAGCTACGTAAATCAAACGATATTTGCGAACATGGTGATAATCTCAAGGGACGGTTGAAACTGACTGACGGACAATTTTGCTGTAGAGGGGCAGATTGGATGGATTTGGCGCTATTTTTTTCTTCCAGTCAGTCATATTTGTTAGTCTTTGTCGGGTCTTGTGGTTTTTCTCATTGTGTGGTTGTTTGGCAGTATCGTGCTCTCAAACAAGGCGTGAAAACATCAAAGTACATCGCACCTGCTCGTGAAACAAAGACAAATTTTAGGGATTTTCCAGGGGAAATTTAATGAAACAGCCTGGACCCAACTCGGTCGTGCTTCACATCCTGTACGGTCACAATGTCATGTGCGGATTTTACCGACGGTGAATTTGCAGCATTACATGTGCGAACACACGTTGTCGTTCTGTGTATCGTTTGGTGCAGGGGAAGCATTGTTGCCTCTCTTCAATTCCTCCATTCCCTGTTTTTGCTTAAGTCCAAGGTTACAAATCTGATATATCTGACGCGGTATTTTGAAATTGCATCTTTTGTGATGGGTGGTTTGCATTTTATACTGGTGATTCGCAAGCTGCCTTGTTGTCTCCCGCTCACGCAGCGACAAACGCGGCGGTTTTCCTTGTTGGAAGGGCGGTTGGTTCCGGCACGGCGACGAAAAAAATATCGGACAAATGATGATCTGCATCATGCACTGTTGGTTTGCAACGCTGAGTGGCATCAATGCATCATGTTGCCGTGTACATCTTGAACCGTCACCCATTTAGGCCATAAACCATAAAATCGTGGTTATATATTGAAATATATTATCAAATCTCTCGGTGTAAACCGTAATGCAATACCTTAAGTGAACCCAAAAAAACTAACATCCTATCAAGTCTGGCTAATAAAACCGTGACTACACCCACTTTTTCTTTTGGCACAGTATGTTAGCCCGCAGGCAATATTTTCACAAGGTGGATGTTGAGCAGTGTTTGCATTTTTAATTCCATATTCAAGCAACAGGATTTCAGGATTTTGCTTTGCAGGGGTGCGCGGTTTTGCCTCACCCTGCGCTTCGGTTGCTTCCTTGCCTCCAATATGGCGCATTGGGAACAACACTGTTTATCAATGTGTTGTGTGTTTGCAACCTTTATGTCTCATTTTGGTCAGCATGGTAGCATTTTCTTCGTTCGTGAATATAACATGCACTACTTCTCTCTTGACCTTATTCTCCGTTCCACATTGGGCTGGCTACGGACATGCAGGCGCAAAATCAAAGTTATTCGTAAAAAACAGTAACTCACACCCAAGCAGAAGTCGAACGAGTCCTAAAATATTTCAACCAAGTTTGGAACAACCTGCCACGCCGGTGTGAATCTGGAAAAACAAAGCAATGGCCGATCTTGCGAAGCCGGTGCAGGTCACCACCCACAGGGCGGGTAGCCTCCACGGCACTTGGGGTCGTAACACCTTGCGCGCCCAGGTCGCTTCCCGCACATTGACCCGTGCGGAACAATGTTTGGCGGAAAAACGATTGATCAATGCAGAAGGAATGGTGAAGCAAGCCGACCTGGATGGCAAAGTTGCATTTGTAATGGAACTTCGGCATTCCCGATCACAAATCACAGCAGACTGCAGTAAAGTGAGATTATGTTGCCGCCATTGTGTTGCGAACAAACTCGGCATGACGACGACGATGACGATGACGACCAGGACGACGAACAGGACGGTGGGGACGACGGTGACGACGGCGGCGACCGCGGCCATTGGCTCTAGTTTTGGAAATGCGCTCTAGCTTTGCCTGACGACGACTGCGACAACGACGATGACAATGACCGACGTCATTGTCGTCGTCGCCGTCGTCATCGTCGTCGCCGTTGTCGCCACCGCCATCGTCACCGTCATCATCGATGTTGCCCCTCTCGTCGGTGTCATCGTCCCCGCCGTTGCTCCTACAGATTGCTGATCAACAGATGTGCCTTGGAACCAGGTAAAACATTCGAATCAATATTGGAGGTCGGCTGGTGCAGAGATATAGCAACAAACTTGATTTTCCGACGACATTTTTCTTCCAAATTCGCGTGAAAAGCGTTTCTTCGTTTCGTTTCGGTTGCGGAGGCTCGCACGAAGTGTGCGCCGTGGATCGTGGCCTGGTGTGGGCCCGCCATTTTTCCCGCAAACTTTCGTACAAAGGTTCCTTTGTGAGATGTCCATGTGTGTTTTGACTGCGCAAACTCGTACGGATTTGCAATTAGAGGTTTTTCCTCCCGAAAGGTGTCGTTTTACCAGCGTGCCGTGCTCGTTTTTTTCGCCATATCCATGTTATGTGGCAGGAGTGAGACATTATGCACGTGGTTAGGGCGTGGGTCAAAATGAAACGTGCTTCGGGAACTCTTTTGTTGGTGGCAGGCGCAACATTTGGTGAACGTGGACGACATTTGTAGAGGGTCGAAGTTTGCATTCATTGTAATTGGCGTAAATGTCGATTTTCGACGTGGTAATGATGTCGCGTAGCAAGCGTAACACTTTGATGACTTTGAGTCCCTTTGTCGTGGCAGGCGCGAGGCTTCATGGACCTCCACAAACAATAAATGAGACCTAGGTTCCCTTTAACGATTAATATTTTTGGGTGAACGCAATGGTTTGTGGAAATCTAAGTTGTATTCGCGCGACCTCTTCGTCACTTTGTGAGCATCGCATCCTTCTCGCTGTAGCGCGGTGCGAATTCTCCTCTCGAACGAAATGGAGGTCGAACGTCAAAAACGGGTGTACAGCTGCGATTTTGCATTGTCAGGTGTCGCACGCAATGGATGTCAAACGTCCCAAACGAGTGTAAAATTGCGATTTTGCATCTTCAGGTGCAACCCTTCCGCACGAAAGGGGTTTCGACGGTCAAAAATTGGGGTAAAATTGCAATTTTGCGACTTGAATTGCTACCATTTTGCACGAAAAGGAAGTAAAACAGCAAAACCGGGTGTACCATTTCAATTTTGCAACTTCAAATGCAACCCCTTCGCACGAAATGAAGGCCGCACCTTAAAAACTGATGTATATTTACGATTTCGCAATGTCTCTGTGTAAAACGTTCTGCGTGTAACAAACTTGTGTGTGGAATTTTATTTGTATGTGTGCGGACGTATGTGCGCGCAAATTTCTGCGCGTCAAAGTTTCTGCGCAGAGATCTTGCGACAGAGTGGTCTTATATAAAGATCAAAGAGCTGTTAAAGAGAGCTTGGACGGAGATGTTGTGAAGAGACCCTTGCAGAGATCTTGTGCAGAGACTTGGCCCACAGATCTGTTGTAGTTTTTTCACAAAGCGTTAAGAGAGAGAGAAAAAAAACTTACGCAGATGGCAGACATCTCTGAAACAAGTCTGGCCAAGGGATCCGTGATAGGGAACTTGCACGGAAAGGTCCCCAAGAGGTCCCTTACAGAGAAATTTGCCAAGAGATTTCGTACAGACAAGTGGTGCAGAGATCTCATAAAGAGATTTTGCCGAGAAATCTCTTGGAGAGTTTTTGTGAAAAGATCTTGCCAGGACACCGTTGTAGAGATTTTGTACAGAGACTTGGAACAGAGATCTGTTGCAGACATCTTGCCAAGAGGTCTCTTACAAAGATTTTGCCAACAAAACTCTGGTAGAGAGCTTGTGCGGAGCTCTTAACGAGCTCTCTTAGAGAGAGCTTGCGCCGAGATCTTGCCAAGAGACCTCTTATAGAAAGTTTCCACATAATTTTTGCCGAGAAGTCCGTTGCATAGATCTTGCCAAAAACAACTACAGAAGAGCTTCTACGAAAATCTCAAAAAGAGTTCGTGCCAAGAGACCTCCTGTAGAGATCCGGTGCAAGGGTCTTGCCAAGACACTTCCCTTGGAGATCTTTTACTGAGTCATTGCATAGATCTCTATCGCAGAGATCTTGCCGAGAAGTCTCTTGCATGGATCTTCCCAAACAAGCCACTGCAGGGATCTCATAGTGAGATCATGCCAAGGCACTTCTTACAGAGATCTTGTGAAGAGGTTTTGCCAGGACACTTTTTGGAGACTTTGTACGGAAACGCGCAGAAATTTCTTGCAGAGGTGTTGCCGACAGGCCTCATTGCAGAGATCTTTCAAAAAGAGTTGTTTCGAAAATTTCCATAGGGATCTTATAAAGAGGTTCTGCCGAAATACCCGCGAAGGACACCTTGTACAGAAATTTTGGCCATGACACCATCATTATCTTCAACCTCGTTTTCCGCATTATCATCCACATACTCCTCCTCCTCAGCATCATCATCTCCAACATCATCATCATCATAATCATTACTACCATCATAATCATTACTACCATCATCATCATCATCATCATCCTCATCCTCATCCTGATCATTACCACTGTTTTACATTGTTATGCATTATCATACATAGTCCTCACATCCCACTGTTTACGGTTTCTTGCCGGGATCGTTTTTCTGACACGAAGTGTTGGAAAAAAGGCGCCGCCCCGAACACATTACATCAAACGCGTCTGTAATCATACGAATGGGAACTTGTTTCAAGCAGGAAAGGTTTTTCTCCGTTATCGGGAAACTGTGATTCTTGGACGTGGTAGCACAAAACAACGCACGGGGGACATTAGGGCATAGGATTTCAGGGCCCAAAACGGTTCTGTTGAACTTAGAGTCAATTTTTCCTATCATCACAACCTTTGTTTCGAGGGGGTCGATGCGTATGACTGTACCGTCCGCTTGAGTTTTGACAACCCGTCGGCTGTCTGTGACCTCCTGCCGTGCAAGCAATATTGGTTTGTTTTGCCTGAAAACGGGTGCGCGCGAATATTTCTGGTTTCATAATCGCCGCTGTATGGATATGTGTCAGCCAAGGGAGGTTCCATGATACATTCGGGGCCACGGTCAATGGGACGGGAGGCTTGGAGAGTAGGGGCATAAGGAGGAAGGCCATTTCTAGGCAAAGGACAGTGCATGGGGACCAGAAGCCCAAGAGCTACGAGCCAAACAGCCCGGGGGCGTACGGGGACTGGGGTCCCACGGACTGGGGCATAGGGGGCATAAGGGGCAAGGATTGGGATACTGGGCTAAAGAACTGAGACCTAGGACCAGGAGGGCCTAGCGATTAGAGGTTTCGGCATTAGGCGCACAAGAATTGATGCACCGGCTAGAGGCCTAGCGGCTAGGGATTAGGCGCTTAGGGACTGGGGTCTAGGGACAAGGGAATGGGACCTAGGAGGTAGGCATTGTGCTGATATTTGTGCAAAATTTCTTTTGAAAGGCCTTGGGCTAGAAGCAAACATTCTAGCCCAGGACCCCTTCCACTTTGTGAACCCCTGCCAGATTTTGAACGGACATATTCTTGTAAATGCGTATGTTTTCAGACATATATATAGATTTAATTTGGTTTGTGTTCATTCGTGATCTTATTTCATTTATTCTATATTTTTTTCCGTGTATTTTTTGTACTTCTTTGCAACATTATTGTGCAACGCGTATTTTCATTCAAACTGAATTGTTGGAGGCTGCAATAAGCCGATGTAGTTGTTGCGAACAACACGCGCAACAACATACATCATGTTAAGTTGTGCGTGAATTTGCCGCATTGTTCATGCGATTGCAAATGTTCCCGAAAGTTCCTGCGAAGGGTTTTTCCCAAAAAACAACTACCAATTTCATCTACATAACATCTCCTATTCACATCGTCTCCACATACATTTCATACAGAACATATACATCATCTACATCATCTACATCATCTACATCATCTACATCATCTACATCATCTACCTCATCTACATTATCTACATCTACATCAACATCCCTACACCATCTACATCATCTACATCATCTACATCATCTATATCATCTACATCATCTACATCATCTACATCATCTACGTCATCTACATCATGCCTACATCACATAGCATCTCCTACTCACATCATGATCACATACATCTCATACACATTATACAGACATCATCTATATCATCAACATTTACATCATCGACTCAGGAGTTAAGACTCGGGAGTAAAAACCCAGGAGTTAAGACTCAGCAGTTCTCACCCAGGAGTTCTTGTTCAGGAGTCAGTACTCAGGAGTTATTATTACTGAGGATTTGATACTCAAGAGTAAGTATTTTCTTTCTGAAGTTGGTAGTCAGGACTTAAAACTCGTACCAAAAGCTCGTGCTTTTCAGGTTCTTTCATCTTTAGGCGGCAGGGGAGTCAAATGGGGGTTTGCAAAAGGCAACCCTTCGCACGAAATGAGGTTCGATGTGGAAAAACTGAAGTAAAATTGCGATTTCCAAGGCGCCCCGGCAACCCTTTCGCACCAAATGAGCTTCGATATGGAAAATTGAGGTAAAATTGCGATTTCCAAGGCGCCCTGGCATTCCTTTCGCACGAAATGAGGTTCAATGTGCAAAAATTGAGGTAAAATTGCGATTTCCATTGCGGGGCGGCAACCGTTTCGCACGAAATGAGGTTCGATGTGTAAAAGCTGAGGTAAAATTGCGATTTCCATTCGGGGCGAGCAACCTTTCCAGCACGAAATGAGGTTCGATGCGTAAAAAACTTGTGTAAATTTACGATTTTGAGATCTGAGATGCAACCGTTTCACACAAAATGAGGTTCGAAGTGCAACAATTGAAGTAAAATTGCGATTTGGAGATCTCGGATGTAACCCTTTCGCACAAAATGAGGGTCGATATGCAAAAACTGAGGTAAGATTGCGACGCGCGATTTTGAACCTATCGCGTAAAATGAGGGTCGAAGTGCGCAAAATGTGGTACAATTGAAATTTTGATTCCCCCCGATAACAGCTTCTGTGTGTCAACGCTCTTCTGTGTCAAAGCTCCTGTGTGTAAACGTTTCTTGGTGTAAACGCTCTTCTGTGTGAAAGCTCCTGTGTGTAAACGTGTCCGTGTGTACAAGCTCTTCTGTGTGAAAGCTCCTGTGTGTCAACGCGCTGTGTAAACGCCCTTCTGTGTCAAAGCTTCTCTGTGTAAACGTGTCTCTGCGTCAAAGCTCTTCTGTGTAAAAGCCTCTGCGTGAAAAGAGTTCTGTGTGCAAACGTGTCTGTGTGTAAACGCCCTTTTTGTGTAAAAGTTCCTGTCTGCAAACGTGTCTTGGAGTAAACGCTCTTCTGTGTGAATGCTTCTGTGTGTAAGAGCTCTTCTATATGAAAGCCTCTGTGTGTAAACCCTCTTCTGTGTGAAAGCTCCTGTGTGTAAGCGTGTCTTGGTGTAAATGCTCTTCTGTGTGAAAGCTCTCAGTGTAAACGCGTCTGTGTGTAAAAGCTCTTCTGTATGAAAGCCTCTGTGTGTCAACGTGTCTATGTGTAAACGCCCATCTGTGTAAAAGTTCCTGTGTGTAAACGTGTCTTGGTGTAGCTCTTCTGTATGAAAGCTGCCGTGTGTAAACGCATCTGTGTGTAAAAGCTCTTCTGTGTGAAAGCTCCTGTGTGTAAACGCGTCTGTGTGTAAAAGCTCTTCTGTGTAAAAGCTTCTGTGTGAAAAGAGTTGTTGTGTAAACGTGTATGTGTGTAAACGCCCTTCTGTGTAAAAGTTCCTGTGTGTAAACATGCCTTGATGTAAACGCTGTTCTCTGTGCAAGCTCCTGTGTGTAAACGCTTTTCCGTGTAAAAGCTCTTGTGTGTAAACGCTCTTCTGTGTAAAAGCTCCCGTGTGTAAATGCGTCTTCGTGTAAACGCTCTTCTGTGTGAAAGCTCCTGTGTGTCACCGCGTCTGTGTGTAAAAGCTCTTCTGTGTGAAAGCTCCTCTGTGTAAACGTGTCTTGGTGTAAACGCTCTTCTGTGTAAAAGCATCTGTGTGAAAAGAGTTCTCTGATGTCAACGCCATTCAACGCCCTTGTGTGTGAAAGCTCCTGTGTGTAAACGCGTGTGCGTGTAAGGCTCTCCTGTGTGAAAGCTGTTGTGTGTAAACGCGTCAGTGTGTAAAAGTTCTTCTGTGTGATAGCTCCTGTGTGTAAACGCGTCTGTGTGCAAAAGCTCTTCTGTGTAACAGTTTCTGTGTGAAAAGAGTTTTTGTGTAAACGTCCATCTCTGTAAAAGTTTCTGTGTGTAAACGTGTCTTGGTGTAAGCGCCCTTCTGTGTAAATTCTCTTCTGTGTGCAAGCTCCTGTGAAAGTTTCTGCGTCTTCTTGTTTCCTGTTGCTTGTCGGCTGATGCCACATAGTGATAGGTCGGCTTGAGAATGTCCTTAGGGTATTAGCATTGGCACGTGTTATATTCTTGTTGTTGCTGCAGGTGGCAAATCTGGATGCATGTGTAAACCAACAATTGCAGGGATGTTTTGCTCGTCGGCTGAAGCCCCACAGTGATAGGACAGTTTCACATTGTCATTATTTTCGTAGCATTGGCACGTGTCTTCTTCCTTTTTGTTGCTTTTTATCTCAGAACGCATTCAACACGTGGCACAGCTTGATGCATGTGCAGACTAACAGCATGCAACTTTTTGGTGTGGCACTGGAAACTTGGCTACCCACGCTGGTTGTGACCGCAAGGCGTGCGAAACAACCAGCTGTGTGGTAGTCTTTTTGCCAGGGACTGCGTCCGTCGCAGAGACTCATGGCGTCGGATCCGAACAAATGGTTCGACTTGTGGGACACCTTTGGCAGCATTTTCAGAAGCGATGGCGCTGCCACTACGAAGTTGCAGTTGTCCAACTTGGCGATGGGCGAGCTGGAAAGTTTATGTGGCGCTGCTGGTATACCCGTTCTGCAGCTTGGTGGCGGGGCGAAAAAGGAGAAGATGGTAGAAGACCTCCTGCGAAATTTGGCCTGTTTCCGCGAGGCGGCGGGGAGTGGTGGGTCATCTTTTGGTTGCAAAACGGATTGTGTTTGTGTCGTTGCGGCTGGGTGTGCGACATGTGAGGCTGGGTCTTCGAGCTCGTCCGGGCCGCAGAGGTCGACGCATCAGAGTTCGCAGCAACTTGAGGACGAAGCTGTGTGGCACGACGCCCGGTTAGCGAGAGGAAGAGGAAGTTGCAGCTGCATGGCGACCTGGGGTGAGCCGAGCTTTGGCGGCGATAGCAGTTCTGCACGCGACCGCGTTTCCTTCACGTAGTGTAGGACCTATAGCGACGGCGATTGGTGGACCGAAAGTTGTTCGAACCGCTATCGCCTCTGACATTTTGGTCTGCGTGTGGGAAATAGAACTGCTGCACTGATGTGTATTTCCGCAGCTGCAATTATTCTGTGCATTGCGGTTTTGTTTCATCACGTGTTCACGACCAAAACAGCTTGACAGAAGATTCGGAATGAACATGTCCAATTCCGTTTGCAACTTGATGTCCGGAACTATTTTTTAATTTTCCTGACATGTCAAACTTCTTTTGCACCCTGGTCTAAGGCCCTTTCCGCTATGCAAAGATTACCCTGCGTGGCGAGATGTGAAAAAGATCATGAGCCGTTTGCAGGGAGCGCACCTTCTCTTGATGCAGCATGCGTCAATCGCAGCTTCAAGAAATCGACAATCATGTCATGCACATATACCTGTGATTTGAAAGGTAATCATTTCTTCTGCGCATTCTTTGTCGGAACATCTGCGTCACATCAGCTGGGAACGGCGATAACTTGCAGAACTGTTTCACACACATGCGCGGAAATGAAGTGTGAAATCAATGGTGCTTCGTTTATTTTCATGCCCAAGATCGACGTGGAAAGAAAAGTGCGACCGCGACTTTTGCGATACAGCACCTTTTCTTGTGAGACAGCCAGCTTGTCAAAGCGGAGTGGAGGTGGAACTCCGGCACCAAAAGAACAGCTGCCGAACTCGTCTGCATCACATACTTTTCATAGAAAGCACTTACACACAGCAGACACCTCTCATAGCAATCACACAAGAGTTGTCACACAAGAGTTTTCATACATCACACAGGAGTTATCAATCAGCGTGAACCTACTAACATCAATCATTATATATATCTTTCATCGTCATTCATTCATCATCATTCACCGACATTCACTCATCTTCATTCATCCAACGCTTTCTTGTTATCTTCTCCTGCCCAACTCTTTTCGTCTACTCCCTCCTGCTTTCCTTTCGGGGCACACTGTCGTCTAGTTTTTTCATGGTTGCAACATAGCGCTCCAAGCGTGTGTGCCTTATGCTTCCCGCTGCAAGCATATAAAGGGAAGGACATGCCAATGTTCAGGTTTATGGGTAGAATGACGTGCCAAAGGCTAAGTACACAATTGTGGCACCCTACGGGTCCGATGGTTTGGTTGAGAGTCACTATTATTGTTATCATAGGTTATTGTGAAACACTTGTCACCAATTGTAATGTGCTACCTTGGATCCGGTGGGTTCTGGATCTGGTGGGTTTTTTCAAGAGTTATATTGAGAGATTTTGAGTTTTAAAAAGTTTAAAAAATGAGAAAATATGAAAAAACATGAGAAAATGAGAAATTTTGAGAAAAATTAAGTTTTAAACAAGGAAACTTGATCGAACAAGATCACGTCCCCCAACGAGTTTGTTATCTTTTAAATTTATTAAATCAACTGTTTGCAGCTACAGTTTTGTCTTGCCCCATCTTGTTATTCTAGAATTTATGTTATTTAAAACTATAATATTAACATGATATTATATGATGTGAATATTTAAAATTAAAAATATCTGATATCCTCTGGTTGATTCATTGATTATCCCATATGCATATCATATGTAAAATTAACATATCCCCAATAAAAAATTCGGAATGGTGAAATGTGTCCACAAAAACCATACTTACTAGTTACAATTTGTTTCCTTAATTCTCCACCGTCTTTCCCCTGCCGCTGCTCTTGGTTTCTCTTCGTCATGAACTTGGTCAACACCACTTCATTGTGAAGGTCACTGACGCAGGTGCTACTGACTTGTCTTGGGCATTGGGATTGGGGTCATGTTATGTGTCAACTCTGTTGGCTAGNTTCATTGTGAAGGTCACTGACGCAGGTGCTACTGACTTGTCTTGGGCATTGGGATTGGGGTCATGTTATGTGTCAACTCTGTTGGCTAGTTGCCCACATTTCTGTATTTTATGGATTCTGGTTTAACTTCTGTCATTCCAGTCATTGATCATTGCAGTAGCGACTTAAAGTTGATATCTTGGCTGATCACCGCAGACATCTGTCCCAAGACTTTTGACCTCACTGTTTTCCGACCTCGCTGACTCTGTTTTGACATTTGTTGTCATTCGTCGTCATTTGTCATGGCTCATGGTGAAGCGGAACGCCCAACGGACTCACAAGTGTCCTCGCAACTTGTGTTTGAGTACCTGTGTGGGATGGGTGAGGAGGGCACCCAGTTTGTCACACGTGTCCTCACAAGTGTGAACTCGAATCCTCGAGAGGATCTTCGGGAGTTCTTTGGTTTATAATTTATCAGAATTGTTGTTTTTTTGAAAGTAGATGTTCAATGTGAAGTGTTTCAATCTGACATTTTTCTTTAGGCATTGGTGTTGTTCCTCAATTCATCTCATGGGGATGCCATTGATGACCACTGTTTGATGGCTAAGGGCGCTACAATTGTCGGTACGTTTGTCCAACAACCTTCCACGTGTGGGTCAGATCCACAAGCCGTCACTTGTTTTGATGCTGGCTGGGTTCTATTTTTGTTTTATGTTTTGATCAAATAGAATATTGAGTTGAAGCAGTTGCACAATGTTCCTGCAATGTTGAATTCAAGTGTTTACACATTATATGTGAGATATTTGTGAGGTTTTCTCGGTTCAGAAAGAACTTGTGATGAATTGAGTTTAGGTCTTCATTGAGAAACTGTGGTCTAAGGCACTATGATGAAGGAGCATTTGCCATCAATGTTGAGGAGGCCAAGCAGAACAATTGTCTGTCGTGACTTGTTGTTCGCTCATTATTGTTTCCTTTGAACAGTGTTTGGTGTTTAAAGTGGAGCATAGGGATCCAAACATGATTCTCAGAACATAAGTCTCATTTCTGATTCTGCTTTGTGACTTTAGGNAACAGTGTTTGGTGTTTAAAGTGGAGCATAGGGATCCAAACATGATTCTCAGAACATAAGTCTCATTTCTGATTCTGCTTTGTGACTTTAGGACCGCATGGGATGTGCTCATCGAAAGAGCATTGGGATGGCAATCGCAGCCGGAGCAACGCCGACCACGTGGCCGCAGCTTACGTGAACATGTGTCGTGGCTGGACGAGCACCTCCCATGCCAGACTACAGTTGTCCCGTACCGTGGACAATTGTTTCATGTGCAATTGTCCTACAACCAAGACCACACCTTCCTGGTACATCGAGGTGCATTCCCTCAGCAATAGTCTTTTTGTTTGGGACACATGACATGTGTGATTGTTTGGGTTTTGGGCTTGTGGGACATGATAAAAAAATGTGTTGATGGAGTTTGATAACTAACTACTGTAAAAAAATGCAATGGCAGCAATTTCCATGTCTTAGCATGGCCTGCCTGCAGGACAGGTGTCGATCGAGGCA
>BGPT01003741.1:2290-28953 GCA_003297045.1 Symbiodinium sp. clade C Y103
GAATTAAGGCTGAATTAAGGTGGAATTAAGGTGAAATCTGCAATTTTACCAGGAAAAAGTGACATTTTCATGGATGTGTGGGAATAACCTGGAATTAACATGGAATTAAGGTGGAATTAAGGCTGAATTAAGGTGGAATTAAGGTGAAATCTGTAATTTTACCAGGAAAAAGTGACATTTTCATGGTTTTGGGGAAATAACCTGGAATTAAGCTGGAATTAAGGNAGGTGAAATCTGTAATTTTACCAGGAAAAAGTGACATTTTCATGGTTTTGGGGAAATAACCTGGAATTAAGCTGGAATTAAGGCTGAATTAAGGTGGAACTTAGGTGAAAACTGTAATTTTACCAGGAAAAAGTATGAAAAAGTAACATTTTCATAGTTTTGTGGAAATAGCCTCGAATTAACTTGGAATTAAGGTGGAATAGGCTGAATTAAGGTGGAATTAAGGTGGAAATCGTATTTTTACCAGGAAATAGTGACATTTTCATGGATGTGTGGAAATAACCTGGAATTAACATGGAATTAACCTGGAATTAAGGCTAAATTAAGGTGGAATTGAGGTGAAATTTGTAATTTTACCAGGAAAAAGTGACATTTTCATAGTTTTGTGGAAATAGCTTGGAATTAATCTGGAATTAAGGTGGAATTAAGGCTGAATTAAGGTGGAATTAAGGTGAAATCTGTAATTTTACCAGGAAAAAGTGACATTTTCATGGTTTTGGGAAATAACCTGGAATTAAGCTGGCATTGACGTGGATCATTGCCACGGATTTGGAATTTACCCAAATATCAGAATCCAGGGGTTAAAGCCACTTGAGGGGCCATGATGACCCAAGTTTCCATGTTTTGGGTTTTTTTGGGGAAATAGTGGCAAGATAAGCAAAATTTGCCTTATTTTGGCTGATAACCCAAGTTTTCATTTTTTGTGGAAATAATGGCAAGATAAGCCAAATTTGCCTAATTTTGGCCAAGCAATGAGGCCTGATCAAAGAGCTGAGCTCCAGGNCCCAAGTTTTCATTTTTTGTGGAAATAATGGCAAGATAAGCCAAATTTGCCTAATTTTGGCCAAGCAATGAGGCCTGATCAAAGAGCTGAGCTCCAGGGGGGGGTCTGTGGGGGGGGTGTTTGGGATCTGTGAGCTTTGAAAAAAATGTTGGAACGCATACGGCAAAGGACCCAAACATGTTGTAAAATGGGTCAGACATGTTGGGTAAAATCCAAAAATAGCATCAATGATTGATGAAAATCACAAAATTTATGTCAGCATTCTAAGTTAGCACTGCTAGAATGCATACCCCTGAAAATTACCAATCAAAACCATGAAAGAAGATGATAGAATCATATTCTCTATTCAAATCTAGATGTGGACAAGATCAATGAAACCCGTCTGAGAACTAAGGCCCCGAAAATTATGCAAAATGTGTCCAAAATGCAGGTAAAACTTGAAAAATAACATCCGTTTTTGATGAAAATCGCAAGATAGATGCCGACATTCTAAGTTTATATTCCGGAAATGCCTCAGCTTGACAATTCCCAATCAAAACGATTATAGAAAGACAATTTTATGATCAACACTTTCATGGGCACGCATTCTATCTTCTCCATTACTAAAGCAGCTGGGCTGAGAAAACGGGGTAAATTTTGGAAACACCGCGGGGTTTTGGCCGTTTCCCATGACTTTTTTTATCCCGACCGGTTCCAAAACGACATTCTAAGTTTCAGTCCGTCGCTATATATATAATATAATATATATTAATATATATAATATGTATAATATATATATAATATACATCTGCTCCAGTTGAAGGCTGAGATCTCCACAAGCCACTGCATAGCCTAAAGGCCTCAGTGCCGTGTGGCTGGCGCGGTTTCTTCCTGCCGCGGCTGAGACGGCATCTTCAGGCCCTGGCGCAATCTGCTTCTCGTCCCATTTGTTGATGTCAGCTTCCCTTGGCAGAGTCCCCTTGAGCCGAGCGGTAATAGATGGTGAAGAAATAAAGTATGAGTCAATTACGGAAAAACCTGGAATCATCCGCTTTTGATGAATTCTTGAAATAATTTTCATTCAAAGGCTTACTCATCAAAGGGCCAATCAGTACCCCTTTTCATCAGATCCTTCTACCTCCAAGAAGAAAATGCTTCAAAGCACCAAGCACATCATGATGGCATGTTGGGAGATCTGGAAAGGATTCAACGAGTAACGGCTCCGCCAGCATCTCCTCAATAAATTTCACCTTGGTTCACAGAAAGAGTTGAGCGTTTCTGGGAATCTGGGTTGACGATCGAGCTGGGTATGGGTCATTAAAACCTCCCAGCTCACAATTCTTGGTGAGTTTTATATAGAATAGTCATTTGTTCCTCAAATTTCATCAATCTACTGCAGTGCATGGATACCTCGACCCATCAATGCCGACTCGGACCAAGTGTTTTGAGCACATGACATCTCCGCGCAAAGCCGCCTCCGCATGTTTGGTCTATATCTGCTATGGATGACAGAATCCCAAACTCATCTGCTACAGTCCAACCAGACGGCCAAGGATTGCTGATTACTGGAGCTGATTGAGCTAGTTACACTCCGAAACGAAGATGATCAAACTGACCAAAATTTCACCCCCTAGGCCAATTCAAAGATGTAGAGAGGGACACAGCACCAAGGCTCATTCTTCTTGCTTAAAGCCCCATGACTGGTGGATAAATTCCCGTTTGAATAGTCAATACATGTCAATACGCCATTTCATATAACCATCAAGTCATCACTATATCCCTGGTTAAGCAACAAACTGGCTACAGTAAACATGAAATCTTCCCAGTGCCGGCTGACGCCCCGTAAACAGAGACCTGAAATAAAGCCATTGGGGATAGTTACCCTTGTTACCTATATCATTCCAGTGACGTGAAAGTGAGGTCGCCGAAATATCCCATCAATATCCCATCATATACATATATAAATATCCATTATACACATAATAGATCCCTAGATATTCAATGTAAATATTATATATGTATATATACATCTAATTGAATATCCACTAATCCCATCAGCCTGATATTCAACACCATTAAATACCCATACCAGTAGCCACTACTCCCAGACGTCTTCGCCTCATGCAAGGTCTTTGGAGGAGGAGACGCTGCCCTGGGCGACAAAGAAGTCTCCGGAGGTCAAGTTTCACAGAAATAGGTGGATTTATCTACCAAAATGGAAGATTTATCTACCAAAATGGAGGATTTATCAACCAAAATGGAAGGGTTTATCAACCAAAATGGAAGGGTTTATCAGCAAACATGGCTATCAAACATAGGATACAACGATCAAACACGAGGGTTAATTGCTGAATCAATCAACAAATGGGTTTTAACAACAACATATTATGGACATTTGAGGGTGCCCCCACTGAAAAGGGTAACCCCGCAACAATCCGGGCTTCATAAGCCGCAAATTGGTGGGAGGGTGACCCTTGAGGGGTATTCCATATTCACTTAAACTTCCATGAGCACAGAATACGAAGCACCAAAAATGGTGGTTTATTCAAGACAGCTTGGCAACTTGGGCATGGGAAACAATCAAAATGATATCCCTTGGAGGATTTAGCCACTAATCAATGTCGATTTGCGCACAATCAGTGGGGAAAAAGATGGAAAAAGCCTTACTTAACGAGGAAATTGCCATCAATAATTGAGCAAACCCAAAAACCAGCCTTTAAAACCTGTGGGGCTTTTGCAAACCTTCAAAGCCTGGGGCTTATAAGTCGATTTACCACCCAAATTGGGTTCCATCAACTTTTCAAGCCTCGAAGACCCAAACCTTCAAAAAACGATCCCTTTTGTGACTCTGTTTCTCTGGGAAAACAAAAAAACGATCCAGATTTTCCAGGCCTCACCATATCTTCGAAGGCACCGTCAGGGAATTTCCCTGTCCTGGGATTGGATCTGCCTCCATGGAGTGATGTTTTTGGGTGGCTACTTGTAGTGCGCTACATCCTACCCTGTCATCCATCATGGAAAATAGATTCCAACATATCCCAACAATCAATCTCATGGATACATTCTTGTCACCTAGTATTGATAGATCTTCCAACTTCCATACATGATCGAAAAGCGGCGCCGAAACAGCAATGCTCGGGTCGTGGTGGGTTGAATGCTTCCACTCTTCATGATATCAAGACCCAATCAAGCGTCTAGCGATATCCGTATATTGAAAAATGGTTCTTGTATGTTCTTATCTCGAACCCAATTAGCGGAATCCAATGTTTATGGCTGATAGATGCCACGATGATTATCAGCTCTGCAACCGGTAGAGACATTGTGGCTACCCAGCAGCAACAGCAGGTCCTCTCAAACTCCTCATAGCCAGCAATTTCCTTTCGGAGGCCCCATTTCACCTCCAACTGCCGCTTCAAAGAACAAGATGTAGCTTGAAAAATATGTCCAATTTTGGACTGATCCATTCAAGTTTCATGAGAATAATGATAGCTGATTATAAAAGTCTGGGATGCATCACACTTCTGAACATTGCTGCAAAAAAAAAACGGATAGTTTTCAAAGACCCACTGCTCCAAGTCACTACTTGTGTCTGTGCCACTGAAAGGGCTGTGTTCATCGAGTAGTACACCGAAACAGCCTGGCCGAGTACCAGGGTTAACGACGCTTCACCAGGTCGGGATGCTGCACCGAGATTCCCTCAGGTGTGACCACTTGTCGGAATCAACGCGATGGCATCATTATTGCTGTCAATCTTAGGATTTTCATGATGATTATCATTATGATTATTATTACTGTGATCATCATGATCATGATCATGATCATCATCATCATCATCATCATCATCATCATCATCACATAAGTATACAGTATAAGTACAAGTGTTAGACGCTCTCACAAGGAACCATGAAACTTGGAAACCAAAATGACATCCATTGGTCATGCCAAAGTGACCAAAGTGCACCCAATGGCCTGAGGCAATTCCAGTGACAAGCTGCCAATGAAATACACGGAGATCCAAGGCAAAACCTCTCTGCAGAAGGTGTGCATGCAGAGGTCATCACAGATCTGCAGCTCATAACATGTCAGAAATGCGTTTTTTTGAATGGGTTTGTCTGGAAACAGGGGAATTTTCCCAATGTATCATTTGCTCCTGGCAAAATGATCATAATCACGCTTGATGGTACCCTATTTTGCGACGAAGCCACTCAACAGGGGCCAGTGAGACGGGGCCATCCAAGTCTTAGTTTGTCAAGGAAGCTATGGCACTCCCAAAAGGTTTCTCCTTTGAACCGAGCCAGCTTGAAGGAGCCCTCAAACAACCTCCATATAGCAGCACCTGCAGCACGACGTTCTGAGGATCGTCTTCGTTCTCAGACTTGGGTCTGCTGCTCGATGCCTGCACCATGAGCTCAAAACTGCTGCCACTGCCATCCCCTTTTTCCATCTTTTTCCATTTTCCCGCCTGTTGCTGCTGGATGATGGTGGAGCCAACCAAAATCGCGGGAAAGACCTTGAATCGTGTTGCGGATGGAAATGGGACCAAAACAAAGTCTATGGCTCAAGAACTATGAATTCGAAATGGATCCACTGGACATGGACAACGAGTTGATAGTACAGCCATTGACAGTATCACAGTATCACAGCACCAGACTTCCCCCAATAGCTTGATATTGGGCTTGACCATCAATCAGACCTGTCTTTGACCCTCTTTTTTTCGACCTCTGGTCCACCCTGCAGTTATGGTCATTCTTATAGAGAATATCATGATTTACCGGTGGATATCTGGAATAGCCTATTTTTAGACAAAGCCATCTGCATACGACACACAAAACAGTTTCAGATAGTTTGAGGAGACTGCGGCGTCATGGTTTTTAGCGCCGAGTGTGGAGATTGCTTGAGACTGATATTTTATGTAGCTTTCACTGAGCTACTGAATTGTGGAAGCTACTCCTGTTGGCTGCTAGTTTTGATACATCCCAAAACTGATTGTTAAGTCAGTTAAGCCCTTCAGCAGCTAATTCCACGCGTTGGTTCCAAGATATCCCCTCTTTAGCATTTCAGACACTATTTGATACACATTCCAATTGAACATAGAAGATCTTTGTTGCCACCAGCCGAACCCTTATGTGCTGCTGCCCTCCAGTGATTGTAATGTGTCTTGCGTTATAAACCCACTTAACCATCGATCATCCCCCAGAAATCCAACACGTTTTCCGTTTTTGAGCCAAGTTAGGGGATGCACCACTTAAATCCCACCGGAAAAGCCAAGGTATCCCCATCTCCAAGGTATGCCAAGGTACCAAATATGCCAGGTAGTCCGACCAGCCCATCTCGGGTTGACCGTCTTTCCACTTCAGGAGCCAATCAAACCTGGCAGGCTGCTGTGACAACCACTGGTGCCGCTTGAGATGACGAGGCCACTTTCTACATGTTGCTGTGTGAAACTGAAAACGAAACCTGAAGAGGCAGACTAATGATGTGCTGAGTCATATGGAATATAATGAAGTTGGTTCAAGCTTCCAAAAAAAAAAACATATGGGTGTGTCTGAAAGTTGGGTATATCCGCAAATAGCCATGTTTCACTAGAAAAAATGATCAGAATTGGAATGCGGTAGGTTTTTGTCCATGTTATTGCAATTGCTGTTCAGCTATCATCTACCCATATATGTTGCAGCTACCAACTTGAAGAGATTTGAAATCGGGACAACTTCTGGAGCTATCTACAACTGATACTTTCAGCTATCATTTACCCACATGGGGGTTTCCTAAAATGGGGGGGTACCCGAAAATGGATGGTTTATAATGGACAATCCGGATTGAAAATGGATGAGAACTGGGGGTACCCCTATGACTTAGGAAACCTCTATCTATCAATCACTCACTATATCCAATGAATCTTAATGAACCCACCATCAATTTCCACATCTTCATCCGCCAAGCTGCTTAAACTGGAAATCCGGGTTGGGCTGTGCCAGCGAAGGCACCCAGAGCCAGCCCTCGGTATAGTGGGGAAACTTCTCCGCGGCCAGGCGGCGCCAGCAACCGTACAAACTCCTCGCCCGTTTGAACAAGGGGCCGGTACTGAAACCGAAACCCCATTTAACCTGTGGAAAATGGTGATTTATAACGGATTTTCCCATTAAAAATGGTGATTTTCCATAGTTATCTAAACTAATTAACTAACATAGCTATTTACCCTCTGGTAAACTGTGACATAACTATAGGAAGATCACCATGTTTAATGGGAAACTTACAGATACAGGGATCTTACCCTCTGGTAAACTGACAGTTTGCTATTGAAAATGGTGATTTATAGTGGATTTTCCCATTGATAGCATGGTGATGTTCCATAGTTATGTAACAGTTTACCAGAGGGCAACATGTGGATCATTCATCATTTCACGAGAAACAATTGGGTTGATGAGGATCTATACTGATTTATGATGATAGCTAATTTGGTGTTCGCATAACTCCAATAGCTATTAGTTGGGTTATGGTAGACATATCGAACTAGTGAATGGGGGTGAACATAAACCAACAAACATAACTAGGTCGCCCAGCCTTGTATACTTGAACGTTGGTAGCCATATGTATACAGTATCATATGTATATACATGGAATGGTCAACGAGAACTATAACAGCTATACTATTAATTTGCAATCTTGATACAGTAATCAAATTAGTTGTGTAATGGCTAGGGGTTGAATGAAATCCAAAACATCTGGGTGAGTTATGTGTCACTATAAACTTAAATCATAAATATATATATATATGATTCTGGTGTATCTGGTGTGTGGGGAAAACAAATCAGTAGTTCATCTGCCATGTCTGAAGGTATCTGGACAACTTATGGAGACCTGGCTGAGCAGTTTTGGGTTAAGCAGCTGGAGCACCTGGAAACCACTCTTACTGCAATGTGACTACTGGTAAAATCTGGTACCCTCTGGTTATTTAACCTAGCCATGGAAAATTGCTAATTTTGGATGATTTTCCCATTAAAGCCTCCATTTATAGGGGATGTTCCATGGATATGTTAAATGACTAAAGATTAAATCATGGTGTTTTTTCCCATCACCTGGAACTGTTTTGCAAGTTCTTCAATTTCCCATGCTTCTAAACTCTTCTTCCATATTCATCCCCTCGGTACAACTTTGGACCCCTCCATCCCGGCTCCAAAAAATGGGCAACTGAAGCAAGACGGGCAAGCAGCCACCTAACCTGAGCTGCTGAGCTGAGAAAACTGGCTCCAAATAGTATAATAGTGTCAGGTGAATCCGCCAATCTTGAAGGTTACCAACATGTTTTCTCCACAAACATCACTCTCTTCCTCTATTCCTATTTCACCAAGTGTTGACATTGTGTTTCTTGCGCAAAACCATCATCTGCTGAATTCAAGACCATTGTCTCTTGCACCGTCCAATGGGTGTTTTTGCCCTTTCACCTTTGACCCTTCTTGCCGTGCATCTCTCACCTATGAACGGCTATAACATCTATAGAACATTCCACACGCAACATTTGCAAATCATTTTACATGTTGATTAATTTCAACATGTGTCAACCCATCCTCCAGGAAAGATTCGATACACAACTACAAAAATTAATTGAAATTTGTTTTTTGGAACTTATTCGAGATATTCCCGTTCCACTAGTTGATCGTTCCTTTTTTGTTGACATGATTGTTAGTTGAAAGCACAAATCAAATGTCGGTACCTCCCTTTAATTTCAGCAGATCATGGTAGTATCAGCATGTTTTTACCAGTTTTATGTAGTCGTCACCCCTTACAATGAGCTGCTTTAGTCTACACCCCTAAATCTGATACATGAAAGCCCCAATTCATGGGCATTGGATGATGATTTCCTGTTGGATATGGAAATGAATATGGGTTCCATATGGCTTTGCCTGAGAATCGGGCATAATGTTTATAATTTTACCCCATTTTAAGGCTGCTTTAATGGGGAACATGTTCTCTGAACCACAAATTGTTGGGCTTTTCATGGCTTTTCCAATGTTTGAGACAATGTTGACATGTTTTCAGACAAGATCCAAAGCTGTTAGCACCTGTTCAGACAAGATCCGTAAAACTAACGATGTAGAGCAACCGCAGAAAAGATGGCGAAAAGTTGGAAACCTGAAAAAATATATGGTTTCATGTGGGGAGACATAGGAAAACAGCATCAAACTGCCATCATGGAAACACTTTTCGGCACCCTTTTGGGCGTTACTTTCGATAGGTATTAGACTAATTTGGACTAGCTATCCACATGGTTAGTTGGTTTTCCTTGTTACATCCAATTCTATTCCCATGATATCCCCATGATCTCATTGTTGGTTATACTGAAGTTACACTCCCATTCATTGTATTCTCCTTTCATCAAATTCCCATCATTTTCGAATCAAATTCCCATCATATTCTTATATTCCGATTATATTCCCATCATTTTCCGATCAAATTCCCATCATATTCTTATATTATCTTATATTCCGCCATTATATTCCCGCACCAAAACAAAAAACTATATTCATCTATCTTCCCATGGGAGCGATCAACTTCACCCAAAACCGGCTGCCAGTGACGGGTTCACGTCCATCACGGAGTACAGTTGCCCTAAAAGTCGCTGTTGGGTGTCAGGATCGTCCTGCGAACACACGGTGTTTGTTTAACATGTGAATTGCCAAGTGATAACATGGGTTTAACCACGAAACATGTGGATTGTTCATGATTTCACCAGAAAGAATTGGGTGGGGATACTGATTGATGATACTTAAGTTGGTTTCTACACATCACTCCAATAGCTGTTTCATATACATAAAAGGTCCATACATATGTGTATATATATATATACATATACATATACATACACATAATCATATATATAAATATATATATATACATACTGTATGTTACTATCGAAGTAGTGAATGGGGTGAACATCAACCAACAACTGATACAACTTAAAGGGGCCGGGCCTGCTTTGCAGGGTATGGGCCGCGCTGCTACCCTTATTCATGGCCACAAATAGGGAGAAACGGAGAAATTATTATGAATCTGGGTAATAATGATTAAAATGGTTTGAATGGTTAATAGTTAATAATGGTGAATCATGGTTCTGAATGGATAATGGTTCTCATTGATCAAGGAGAGGGCCCCCAATAATCAAAATGTTTCACTGACCTGAAACTTCAGACCATTTGGGGATGATTCCCTGCAATCTAACCACCATTCAAGTGAGGTCGCAGTGAGGTCGTTATAATTTATGCATATCAATCATGATGTTTTTTAATATTTTGGGGGTACCTTCTTGTCAGGCAAACCGATTTTCATATCCAAGATTTTTCATACCAAAATGAAGGAAAGCCTGTTGCTGAAACCATCCACCACAGATCTTCATCTCATAAGAATATCCCCAAGTTGCCTCAGCTTTGCACCGAAAACACAGACTCCGCTCCCTTCTTCTTCCGCTTGTTTGGCTCATGGAAATAGGTTTTCATCCTCAAATAGCTCGGGATTTATGGATGTTTAACTGTTTATTTACCCAAGATCATGGAAAAACCTAGGTTTTTAATGGATTCAAGCCATCCCTATCTGAATCTCCTTGTATTTCTCTTGGATCTCCTTCACTTTGGGCTGCAGCAACTGCATCATGGAGGTGCTCTTAAGCTGGCCCTGCTGCAGGGGGAAGAACAAGATCTTGATGAAGGCTGTGTACAACACGATGGTCCAACCGAAGGCTTGTTCCACGCCTGAGAGCTGAGAAAATGCGCCAGGACTGGATTGGGAATGATTGGGACCTGGGCGACCTGTCAAGAATTTGGATCATGAAAATGGGATGAGGATGAGAATGAAAAGATATGAAAAGATATGAAGTTCGGGATCTCGGGCGCCCACCATTCTCTCGCAAGATGGCATCAATGCCCTTGATGAGACCTGCTTGGAATCCAATGAAGCCATTCCACCAGTCATCTGGGATGGGCTTGTTGTTCATGGGATCCACCAAGACCGCACCATCTGGACCATAGAGGTAGGTGGTGTTGGGATCTAATTCCACGGGTGGCAAATCTGCTGCATAGGCCGGTGGCACGATCTCGTGAGCCAAACGACCGGCATTTTCCGACAGACCATCTGCCCACTGCTGCAACGTTGCAGCAACCTCAGCAGGAACTGAGTGATCTCCTGTGGCCAAATTGGCCTGTTGGCAAAACTCCTGCACTTGCTGCAGAAAGTTCGCTTCTCCCATCTGTGCCTGGGCATGCTGCAGAAATTCTACCATCTCGGGTCCTGCACGCCGTGGCACGCTGCGGCGTGCCCGGCGCCCGGCGCTGGCGATGCAGAGCCCAGCTGTGGCCAGGCCCATTCCCCAGCGCGTGGCCGTGGCCGTCCCCCTGGTGGCTGCGGCCGGGACAGCCGTGGCACCCGTGGTCGCCATGGCACCGACATGGCCGGTGGTGGGACGTGGCGCGGCCGCGAGGAAGGCAGGACCATCTCCAAGTTGGCTCGCGATCATGGCGGCCCCGGCAAGGCCCCCGGCAAGAGCAGCACGGAGTTCGGGTCGCTCCATGACTCTACTTTGACTCGTCATGAGCACTGTGGCTACATGATGCGATGATGCTACATGCACCTGGCCAACTGGAATCAAGTCCGTCTTTCGCTGATGCAGATTCATAGACGCTGAAACGTGCATGTTGACGTGATAGCCTGATGTGGTGTCCAAAGTTTCCATACCCAGAGCATCCATCCGTCGTATGCCTGCAGCTGCTACATGTTGTCAAAGAAGTACACGACACAAAGACTTAGATTTGTGTGAGAATGAGGTACCCCATTCCATCCCTATGGTTTGATACCTCATGTTCCCAAATCCTTCATGGCATTAAATTGCAATCCTGTCATGGATGGCACTGGGTTTCCTATCTTTTTCCATCGCAGCCAACCTTGTCATGACGTATGCCATGCGCCCAGTCTGGAAACGACAACGCCAAGTCCCAGTCAAGTTTTCTACCTGTGGAGTCCCTACAACGACTGAGAAATGGGTATGGGTCAAATTGGAGGGTTTCCAAGAAAATGGATGGTTCATACTGGTTAATACTGGTTAATAAATATAAGAACCAAGCGAAATGTGATGGTTGAGTCTGCCATTTTGACCCATTCAAACCCAACTATGAAAAGACGATAGGTCGCAACCATGGAATAATGATTCAAGGGAATATCCCCACTTCTCTGAAATTGAACATTACAGCCAATAACACATCTGAAATTTTGTCAGCGAATATGAAACTATGCAGCATCCCCGTCTCAGAGTTCGTCGAAGGATTGACCGTCAGAATAGGAGCCAAAGGGTAAATAACCCGCCTGGAGCAGCAAAAAAGACATCAACTGGACGTAGCTTAACTTGCTGCAACTGGACAGGTACCCCCTAAAGCAACATGCAACATCTGTAGGGTTGCGAGATTGGGAATTTGACCATAAGGATAAACAAAGAAGTACCTGGAAAGCCGTAGTTGCCTATTGTTTCAGGCTACTTTGGACTAGTAGCTCATTTTTGTGGCACTTTGCAATTCTCACACGTAAAAAAAACACTTCGTTTTTTGCTGCAAAAGATAACCATAAAGGTGCCATAAATATCCGTAAAGTGCCATAAATGCCCGTAGAAATCCTACTCCTAAAATGGTACACTTTCCAGTGACCAAAATTCTGGGCACTTTGGAAAGTGCCCAAAACAATGGGCACTAGGCTCTCCAGGTACCAAATAAACAAATAAATATATGACACAATGCGGCTGCTATACGGCCACAATTGCAGTGTTTATTGCTACCTAAAGAATCCTAAAGACATGTCTATAAACTGGGCCCCCTCACCTCGATCTTGTCGTCCCCCTCTGGGAGGACTCTCCTTGGCGCCAACGGATCCATCATCCAGAAAGGGCTACCCAAACAAAATAACAATCAAATGGGTCTGACTCTTGGTAGGACTTGTTACGATTTGGGTCCATCTAAAAATGGGTCGACACAAGTTAAAGCCGCCCACAAAAAAATCCTGCTTTGTTGATTTGAACCATCCGTATCATTTGTAGTGGCAAGCCCCCCCTAAATTCAAAGTTCCACAATCAAGAAACCACTTGGTAAGGGTTGGAACGGCCACTGTCAACAGGTTGGATCATGTTGGATCCACCCACCAGTCCGATGAAAAAAAAAGGGGCGCTGCAGACGAGATTCTCTGGGAAACAGTAGATCTGCTGGCAGTTTTTGAGCCTTACTCTGCACTCATCTGCCGACTTCGAAATCTGATTTGATTCTTCATGCCACTGGAGCCCTCAACGAACCAATTTCAATAAAACCTGAAGACCCAAAAGACACCCCAAATCTCAGCATTTTTTCCAGTTGGTGGGATTTGGGAGACCGGAAAAAGCGTGTCTGGTGCATTTTTCAAAAAATGAGATCAGAGGGATGAGGGGTTCCGGGCCCACCATAATCAAATGGGTTTTGGCCTTCTCTGTAGTAGTTCTTGACCTGACAGGAGTGGAAGAGTGATTGAGACTGTTTGATTTTGTGAACAGATGTGGATCAAAAATCTGGAACTGGAGGATTCCTAGATTGGGTCATTCAATACCTTTGGTACTTACAAACCACTTCCATATCGTTTTGACATCTTTCGAAGGGGTCAATGTTTGATGCATCACTGAAGTTGGGCACGTGCTCATTGGTGGTCAAATTCTGCAAGGAAATCACGGTGTGGTAAACGGCCAGCAATAGCACCTCGGCATCACACTTGGAGCAGCCGTTTCTGTGGTTTTCAGGGATGAATTTGCCAAAACTGAGAGGAAATCCGTTCTTTACATGTGTCTACCATCCAGGTTTTTTCGCGCCTGTCTTTACTAAAGTTTCGTTTTTTTTTTACTGGTAGTCCCCTCACAAACGAATTTCGGTATTGAGGCGCCGACAGCAAAAAACAGAAAAAGACAGTACAAGAAGAAGAACACCGTCCAGGTATCCTGCGGGTGAAGGCGAGGGATAGATATCACCCTCCATGGGAAGCCAACCCATGGGGGAGAACAGGCTATGATAAGATACATTATATATATATATTTAATATATACATATGTACCTTATGTATTTAGATGCTTATAATGTAACAATTATGTAAATCTGATACTAGTTGTTGGCATGGCCATTGATTCAGCCAGATTGTTCATTTTTCCACCATTTTCCAGCCGCGCTAAAACCCCCTACCGGGTATCCTCGCAAAGCACCGCAAGCACATCTAGGAAACCATAGTCCGGGCCAAAGGTTTCATCTGCCTCCATGGCGGATGTTACATTCTCGCTGAGAACTACCCATGAAACGAAAGCCTGATTGGCTACTGGATCTGTCATTCTGCCTATATACCCCACCTGGGTTGCTTATATCGGCTTTCACCCTATTGTCCCAGGATTTGTACATTCTACATGAGTTATATCGTGTTATATCCCAAGAATCTGTTGCATAACCCAAGAAGGTTCCGGTTAAACCACTAAAATGCTCGTTAAATTCGACGTTTTTTTGTGAGTTGAATTGCCAAGTTTTTGTTGGTCAAGCTCACGTGTTTCTTGGTTCAACCAAATTGGTCCCTTCAACCACCGCATGCCAAGGCCCTTATGATTTTTGGGCCTCCTGTCCGAAGTGGCACACGGTCACATAGAGGCACTGCATGAGGAAAATCGTGGAGGAGTAGATCAGAACCACAAAATAACGGTAGTTGTACAGCCCCACCTCGGGTTGTCGAAATCATGATTGAAAGATATTGAAAGAGTGTCACTAACCTTAGGAATGGCGGCCAGTCCGTTTTTTGGTACGTTACTGGTGAAAAGCCATGTGGATACAACTGGAATGCTCTGCAATTCCAAAGTGGCAAATACTGTAATTGAAATCTATTTATGCTCTCTACTCGGCAAATGATTCCCCACCACTATGGGTTCAATCATTGTTCAATCCATTTCAAACCCGTTCTTGCTGCATTTAATCTGATGTTTTGCTAGTTGAACACCAATTTTTGCTGGTGACTTCCGCTGAGCTACACAATTTCCCAACCACGTGCAGTGGTGATCGAAGCGCAAAATGCAATTGTCGCCTGCCACGGTGCAGCAACTGTCACGGATCTTCATGGATCTTCATGGCGATTCATGGCTAGCTGATTCGACCAAAATTGTCCATGCTGCAGGACTTGGGTTCATCCTAGAAATCATCCCCAAAGCTTGGCGATTTTTTTCACTCCCCCCGAGATTTTGAAAACAGGTCGGAGCCGCAGAAGGAGCAATGCTTTGAACGCGGTGGTCTGAAGATGTTGCACGTGGCACAAAACCTCGTTGCATTCCCAAAAACAGCAGAACAAACATGATATTTTTGGGAATTCCACATCCATATTCAAGCATATAAAGTGGAGTAGAAAAGGCACCCAATCCGATGGCGGATTAAATGTGTAATTATTAGACATTTCACCATTTCACCATTCAAATCTAAAACACAGTACAATATGTGTTTCTTGCAATATGCCATACATATATATTATAAGCCATAGGATACATCATGATACATCATGATACATCCATCTTTAGATGGGCTTTTCCGGAAAAACAAAAGGATCCCCAAGTCTCTCCAAGTCACGAGTTGGTTGTTTCAATACTTCGAGTCATGGTCTACATGGATGTTTCCTAAAATGGAGGTACCCCAAGTCACCAGAGGTTTCGATACTAAGCTATTGTCATTCATGGTCGTTCATTCATGACGACTGGAACTGGGGTACCACCATGACAAAACGGAAAACCCCCATGACTAGTGATAGTTTGATGAATAAATATAGTTATCATCAATAATCCCTATTTTGATGGGATTATCAACTTATATACCGTATTTTATGACAACTGGATGATCACTGCAGGGGTACCCCCCGTCATGACAAAACAAAAAAACCTCCACTGAGATCCGGTGCTTCTGTTTGATCGTGATCTCACTGATCTTCCTCAGAGGATCAGCGGCTAATCCATAAAATCGGAGGGTGAAACATGGGCAAAGCCTCTATCAATGGATATAAAAGTTGATTCCTGGAGGGTGAACCATTGAAAATCCTGCATTTCTTGTAGCTGTTCATGTTCATTTCCATTCAAGTGAGTTCAAATGCCCATTTAGTTTAGGGATTTCCCAGCGCCCTGCCATGTTTGACGGAGGGTAATTACATGATATCCATATATCATGAATCAGTCGTGAATGGATTGGGCTGAACTTGGTACGTGGATGTACGTGGATGATTGATTCACCATTGCCTTCATGATCTACATGAATGAGTCATTTTCGGGGTGAATATTGGTAAACATTCGATACATGGAGCGATGTTGCGCTCCGTCCTAGTTTTTGAGAGGTTGGAATTATGTCTTGTGCGGGTTTTCTGCAAGTTTCATCAACTTCTAAGGAAAAGTTCTTCATGCCAGGCTTCTCTCACACTTGCCGCCAGCTTTACCGAAAAGGAGACATGCGTTCGCAGTTACATTTTAAAGCTAAAGCCTCTTTCCCTGACCATGATTGGTTTCTGCAGAAACGACAATGCTTTCCTATGGACAGGTTGATAACCTCCATGAAACTCGCGATGACACCTACAAACAATCGATCCAATCTTCTAGCATGTTCACTAATGATCATAGATCCACACGATGAGAAAACACCTCCGAACTACAGATTCCAACAACTCGCGCTTATTTGGCCCAGCGACAAAAAGCGATGTCGAGGTACACCTCTCAAATCCATCTGCTGCTCTAATTCCTGCCAACTCGCCATGGACAATCCATCAGTTGACTTCCAACTGCCACCAAATTTTGACATCAAGTTTGAAATCAATTTTGCAAAGCTATAGAATCACCATCTTTAATTAATGGGAAAATCCACTATAAATGGCCATTTTCAACAGCAAACTGTTAGTTTACCAGAGGGTATTCCATTGGACTCAACAGC
This sequence comes from Symbiodinium sp. clade C Y103, assembly GCA_003297045.1. NCBI lineage: Eukaryota > Dinophyceae > Suessiales > Symbiodiniaceae > Cladocopium > Cladocopium sp. clade C. Next base: position 19,250 of record BGPT01003741.1, read on the forward strand.
TCCGTAAATTCAACCAGCTCCGGCTCCTGCGGAATGCTTTCATTCCTTGGGATGATCCCTGGATTCATGGCGGACGCGAAGAAAAAGGTCACCAGAATCACAGCAGCGAGCACCTAGAGACCACCCGGATGATTTTTTTGGATTTGTTGGATTGCATTTTTCTTTTAACACATATTAATATTAATTGTATATATCGTGGCTTCCCGAGTCATGTGGGTACCCCAGTTATCATCCAGTCGTCATGAGACCATGTTGTCGTATTGAAACCCATGGTGAATTGGGGAGCCACCATTTAAAAAAAACGTATACAAATGAATACAGCATATATATATATATATAGCATATCATATATGATACATTGAGAAATGAACTATAATGTTACTATATATACATATGTATATATCACCTAGCATGATTTGCCCAGCTGAGCTCCTGAAATCTGCTAGATTCTGCTAGATGTCACCATCCCTCCATCGATTGGAGGAGTTGATCGTCTCCCGAATGCCGATCTGCAGTCAAGGGACACACTGGGAGATACCCAGAAATGAGGACAGGATCAAACCTCAGAAGCACAGATTCCTCAGATTCCTTGTGCTGATGTTTTGGTACCTGAAATCTAAGTAAAATCCATGAAAGGAACCTTCATCTTTATTCCATGTTGTTAGGATAGTAAAAATGTAAAAGGCATAGCAAAAAATGAAGATACATCTGAAGGTGTTTCTTGAAACTGCCATCCATTTCTTGGTTTCAAAGCTTCCCTAAGGTTCCCGAAGGTTCCTTAGGTTGGACGTTGTGAAGGCATTCAGTGAGCAGTGCTGAGCACATCACCGGGACGAACCATAGGGAGCAAGAGATAGAAATACCTCCACTTCACAGCTGTGAATTGACCCAATTCCCTGGCTGTCCCTTGGTCGATGCCTCATTCTTTTCCACTTAGGTGGATTCCCCCTTTACGAGAACGCAAAGTGGGTTTCTACAGCACTGTTGGGTTTATAGTATCTATATCTAGAAAATTCTCTGTGAATTGGGTGAACATAAACCAACATGACTGGGGGGGACTATTTTGCTGGTATGGTCAATGTTATCAGCCAGTTGTCCTGAGGCATGCCCAAAAATTTCCGGATGTCTCTGGCGCAAACAGCCGGCACAGGCTGTAGGAAAAAACCCGACCAGATAAAATATCTACCGTGGATTCTGCACATGTGGGCTATATGTGGGATCAACATGGATAAACTGCATGAAATACTCATGAAATCTTCTGTTCAGATCATCTGGATTCACCAATTCAATGGATTGGTGGGAAAATTGGAACCGGAAACCCCCAACAATTTCATGGGAAAATCCAATTTGTTTCCGGTTAAGATTTTCCCTGAAACCCCACTGCAGTTGAGGCACAAAGCTCCAGGTCCAAAGGTCAAGGTCTGGGCGATGTGAAGCCATTGGGATGGGAGGAGCTAACATATAACATCAATATATATAATTGGTGGCACAATGTATATATATGTATATATACATATATACATATATATATATACATATATACATATATATATATGTATATTTATAGATATAGATAGATATGTATATATATATATGTATGTATATACATAATCACATAATTATTCGATTGAAAGGTCTAAAACACATATGCAGGCAAGGTCAAACAAGGATGGCATAATATCGAGTAATTTTGCATGGTATACTGCTGGTCTTGGTTTTCATGAATATTCCAACTGTCTTCCAATGATTTTTGCGATTCTTCTATTTCATCGAAATCACATCAATGGACTGAACAAACCAAGGAAACATATCCAGATATCAAAGACATACTAAAAACATCACCATCATGGTGGGGGCTTGTTTTTATTGGGGGGTTAAACGGCACAGCCTGGAGGACGGTCTTATAGGATTTCATCGGCAACAGCCTATCCTACTTTTATTCACATGTGCGAAGGGTGGAATTCTCTCATCTGAATCTCATGGCCCAAAAAATCCAATTTGGGGTTTGTCTGAAAATAGTGAACCCCTAAACTCACTGGTTAGTCATCATTTCCCCTATTCAATGGCTATACGATTGGGGGCATACCCCATTTCCAGACACATGGTTTACCACCCTTCCCGGGGATTCATTTGTTCCGCCGCCGCGGTGTCTGTCAAATTCCGATCTCAGGTCGGGACAAAGGTGGAAATGGCATTAGGCCACCTCAGTTGTCCATCTGGTCATGCAATATGTCATATTGAAAGCCTATCTACATGTACTATACATAATTGCATATCATAAGATTGGCATAAATGATGTTCCTTTGAGAACCATTGAGAGGCCAGGTGGTGAGATTCCCAAACGCTAATGAGGTGAATATCCAGAGGCAAATCATGAAACATCGCACTGGATCCAGGTGAGTCCTAAACAGGAGAGAATTCCCTCCAAAAAAAAGCAGTCGTATAGGCTTTGGCTGCTGGTTCCCATTCAATTTCTTGCGTAAATCCGAGTGTTGTGTTGGTAAAACAATCAACAAAAACCTCCATTTGTAAAGGTGCCAGTCTTCCATCTGTTGTACGTAAAAATTGACAAAAATGGTCAACAATTCCCAGGTGCTTTTCCGAACCCCCCCTATTTTTGCTGAAAAAACCACTGAGCTTCAGGCACTTGGCCTGTCGCGAAACGGCCTCCGCAAAAAACCTGGCGTCGCGCCAGAAGGCCCCTGGAAGCAGTTTATGGAACCCAGAAACTGTATATGTATATGTACATATATATATATATATAATACATGTATATATATATATATGTATATATATATATATGTATATGTACACTTATCATTTATATAATTTGAATTTATATCAATGTATATCCATTTATAGTAATTCATAGCCTACTTGCGAGAAAACCACGTGGCTAGGTAACTGGGTGAAGAGATAAGCATAGATAAGCTACGGTCGTTATCGATCAGTGAAAGACATGTACATAGGTCGGTACATGAAGCCATTGATAACTCTTGAGTTGTTGAGGATATTACTGAGTCATACCTTGTTATCCGTCTTCCAGCTATCTGGGGCTAAAAGCCTGGGGACCCTCCAGTTCTGCTATCGTATGACTCAGCATCCAATATGGTGCCGGATGTTTTGGATGTGCAATTGAATATGTCCAAATAAATCATTCACCATCTAGAAAAAATCTGATTTGCCTTAGAACAAAGTCAGCGTCTTCAGGTGCTTTTTACATCACTGTGACCTTAGTATGACATCAGAGTTTCTACATGTTTCCACCATTTCCTGATCCATTTCCAGTCATAAAAAAGTCCCATTTCCAGCCATCCAAGTCGTTTTTCAGTGGACCAGGGCTGTCACAACGCGCCGGAAACACAGAACTGTTGCCCTTGTATCGCTTGGACAAATACTCCTTGAAACCTGGGGGCTTCGATTTTAAGCAAAGGCGGGATCCTTCAAGGAGATGCAAAATTTACATGTCTGATGTGGAGTCGATATATGTAGGTTGTGTATATACACAAAACTAATATGTATAAGTAAATATAAAGTGTATATATATATATATATTACATATTGATACATATTGTATATATAATATACAGTATGTATATAATATACAGTATGTATATCACTTATAAAAATCTATAAATGTAATAACTACACCAAATGTCATGTATGTCTAAATATACTGACATGTTCGACATCTTTGACACGATTGATCTCTCTACTACATGTGATATCAACCAATAGTCACGGTCGCAAATAGCATCTGATCTCGTGTGATTGTCTACATCTCTTAGTCCGTGATGGAAAGCGAGATCAGAAGTCATCGCATGGCAACATGGTCAAAACATTGTATATATTTGTAGATGGTTCATGATCATCTATCCCATGGGAATCCTTGCAATAGGTATATAAAACCATAATGGCTTGATGACCATTCCCAACCATGGCTTTACAATCCAACTTTTGGCCATGGCACCCTGAAAAAAGGGTTACTATTTCTACCCCACGCATAGGATATAGAATAAATGTTCAATTACATGTATTACATACATGTATATGATTGTATATGTATATGCGTGAGTTGTACGCATCACGTTGCATTTAACTTGCATGCAATTGTACTGTACATATTAGCGATATGCTTCAAATATGGCTGAGACATGGGGCATGAGGCCACAAATGACTAGTCATGCGGAATACTACCAATTGCCAGAGTAATGTCAGGCCATTTCCAAACCAAAAATGGGGAACAATTTCTCTTCTAGGAGGCCACCCCCTGTATTTCACCATAGTTGTAGGTGCCCCAGAAACCAACTAGTGGAGGCTAGAATCACATGCTTTTAGCATCTTTTAGCCACGTTTTACCCATGTTTTACTGCATCCCCAAGTAGATATGATGAAAATTCATCCCATCCCCCGAATCTCTAACACCCTCCATGGGTTCCAAATATGTGGTATATCCATATATCTTCCTATTAAATCCTATTAAACCATGCTACAACACATGATATCTCCTTGATCTCCTGGCCGCAAATCCGAGCAGCTATCTTCAGGTCCGCAGAGCCATGGGATTCCCAGCCTGGGAAACCGGCAAATCCCAATTCGAAAAACGAGTGGGTCAATTCAACCTTTTCTGAATATTTTTGTTTTTTTGTTCACAGGGTGTACGAAAAAAAAAATTGGGCGATAACTACTATCACAAACAGCATGATCAAATGTTTAGCATGGGTCCTTGATTAACCTTCACTAAAGGCAGCTACTGGGGGGAAAGAGCTGAATGCTTGCCTGAATATCAACTAACATGGAACACGAACCAAAGGTCACTGGGTGAAAATCCAGCACGTGCTGATTGAGGCGTGGAATCGTACCATGAAACGCATCATCTAAGTCTAAAGGACACAACAAAGGTTTTAACAATTCCAACCATAACAAATAAACAAGTTGAGCTACAACCAACGGGATTCTTCATGGATCTTCTCAGCAATTTTGCTTGTGGCTAACCTTGTCAAATACAATTCATTTCGTTTAGGTCTTGCAAAAGTTGGGAAGGAGGTAGTGCCCTCTGGTCATTCAACAGTTTGCTATGGAAGCCATGACACAGAAAACCAGATGGTTTATGATGATCGATCCCTATTAACAATCGTTGTTTTCCACAGCTAACTTGAATAACCAAAGGGTGACTATCATATATCCCGTGAAATTTCAGTAAAATCCCATTAAACCCACCATTGAAATCCATGAAACATTCCTATACTGCCTAAATCCCAGGCAAAAATCCCAGGTTCTCAATGGACCACGAAAGCCGCTCCACGCGCCTTGGTGGAGGCTCCTTCAACCGAATCGGTTCACATAGCCTGAGGCGCCGGTTCTCAAAAGGCCAAGATCTCGGGGGGTGGAACCGTTTGAAGCGAGTTGAACCACTAAAAACCATGGGGATTTAAATAGTAATGGATTTCGGCAGCGCAGATTTAGAATTGATTTATGATAGTTATGTTAAGTTGGTTTCTACATAACGTCAAGAACAGTTGATTCATTGATCAATGGTGATATATTCACACAGTGACAAGTGGGGTTTAATGAACCAACTAACCCGGGGGACCACCTTGTGAGGCAAAAAATGCCATGGCCGCGATTTTTTCCAATCGATGGATCCATGGCCGGAAACCGCGCGTTTCCAGCCGAGGTCAGCGGCCATAGTCAGCGGCTGCTGGCGCGAGGTCCCCCTCCAAATGATGCGTCAGAGCCCAATCCACCACCTGCGACATCAGCAGAGTGTGAACAAATCCACGTGGATCTGCATGGTCAGTGTGTTTTTTGGGATTAAAAGGTTCAGTGTTGGTTCTTTTCCACATGTAAAACGCACAAATTACCCCCAAAATATCCACAATAATAGGATTTTCCATTACAAACCATCCATTTTAGGGTTCCCCCATCCATGGAAACCCCCATAAAGTCTGATCGCAAGATCGCGCCTCCCAGGGTCCTCCAGGACGCACCAAAAAACGACTGATGCCTGAGCGATTGATTTCCAATAGTTGGGACCCCAAAATGAATGGTTCCATATAATACCAGGGTTTCAATTTGGGGTGAAGTATATTTCATATGATTTAGTAATCGGGGGGAAGGGATTGCAATGATTTGGGGAATTTTGGGGAGTTGAGCTTATCATGTGTTCACTATGCTTGTTTCTGGCGTTTTGCCCATTTGCTTGGCATCATGGGGCCATTCGGGAGGTGTGGGAAGCCATGATTGATCTAAGTTCCAAAATCCTCTGAGGAGGTAAGTTCAACATCCTTCCAGCCTGCGGTCACGGTAGGTCACCTGTATATATCCAAAGAAAGCCGTCATTGCTTCACTCGTAGACCCAATTTGGGGAGTACTCCGGGTACACCAAAACCTTAGGATTTTATCATAATGTTTCCCACTAGAATAGGTATAAATTGGAGAATCTCCCTAGAGAAGTCCCCCAAAATAAGACAACTTCTGCCTAAAAGTGCGAAACCAGGATGTGAAAAGAATGATATGTCCTCCATAGTTTCTAGGTTTCCAACTTTTTGGTATTTATTTGGGGGTTAGTTTTTAGCATCGAAAAAAAGTGAGGTTTCCGCCCAAATCTTTCCGCCAAGACACATGCGTTGCCGGGTTTGGGCACCTGCTGGCCGCTATTCTGGACGGCATGACGCAGCAACTGTCCCAACACTCCTCCGTGCGTCACCTGAGACGTGAACTCAGCGGTGAATGAAAGCCATGGCTTTTTACATTTTTTTTACCTGCAAAGATGTTTGGGTTTCAAGTTTCAACCATATAAATGTTCCCACCCAAACCAATTCTGGCAACAGAATGTGCGGTTGTGTGATCCCTACTGCTATGACCTGTATTAGCAAGCCGAGATAGTCTCCCTCGTGGGACTTCTGATGGTTTTTCTCAACAATTCGAATCTGTTAATAAGATGTCCATGGCCCCGTCATGGGTCAATGATCCATGATGCTGCCAGTTTCTCACTTTTCACATCTCCCAGTTTGAACTGAATATCACCCGGATCCCGATCATTTCGGTATCAAGGAGAGTACGATGATGACTACATATACAGTCTACAACCATCAGCAGGTTGAGGTTTGGGATGTCCCTTCAGACCCAAAAGTCATCTGCTGGCAAAATGCTTCGATCACCACGCGTTCTGGACCAGGATCAGCCTGTTCCACAGCTCAGGGCCAAGAATAATTGAGAGTTTTGCAGTAAAGATTCTTGGACCAGGGGAGCGAGTGAAGCATGTTGAAACAGCCCCTGATGATATCAAAATGGGCACAGAAGTGCCCACTTTAAACTGCACAGAGAAGCAGCAACCTCTTCCAAACATTGAACAGCTCGTAGACGAACCTCTTCCATACTTTCCTGGGAAAAGTGTGTGATGTGATGACACAGTCCACATCATCCCATGGTATCCCGAGAGTTGTATCCCACTTGCAATAGCTGGAGCATTTCATGTCAAGCGTCACCACCCGAAATCCTCTGCTGGGAAATCTCCTGCTTCACCTGATCCACTGGCGAATTGCTTGGCCATTTCCATTTCGGGGACAATGGATCACCTCACCCAAATTCCAGAGGTAAAAAGGTACCCAGGTTTTCCATGAAACTATGACATGGTGAGATCTTCATCAACATGTTGCCAATGGTTCCAAGTTGCTCAAGTCCAGCCCACAATATCAAGTTGCATCTTAGAATTATCACGCTGGCAGTTTGAAGAAAACACATTTTTTTAGAATCGAAAGTATATCACCCACTACTTTTTGTTGTTTGAATACCTAGAGCATCACGCATATTATCACCGTTGAATGGGTCATATATTACTTATAAATATATATCTCCTTGTATCCCCCTTTTAAGGAGAAGGCCCTCATCCTCCTTTCTTCTTGGCTGACCGCAAGTTGAATACAAATCACTGTAACCATTTGATGGTCATTTCCCCATATTCACTGGATTGGTTGAAGGGAAAAACTCTTAACTACGTTTTCCGCATCAAAAAAAAGGGTTTTCCTAAAAACACTCCCTTCATCCGATGACATAATTACTGTGGATGGAAGAAACCACCTTGGATGGTTGAAACCGTATAAATAATGGGGTGTTCACCACCAACTGATGATTTGGATTTCGCAACCATCCAGTACCTATCCATATCTATCCCATGTTTCATGATGAGATCCTCAATGTCAAAATATGAATCCTCCGCAGCCAGGTGATCCTTTGCTATGTCAAGCTGCTGCAGTGGAGCACCAGTGACCTCAACGACTTCGGCTATGTTTTTTTCCAAAAAAAGTGGGGGAACCAACAATTCGGATTTAGGAATTATACGGAATCATTTACATTATCATGATCTATTTCATTTCTACATTCACGTGTTTTCTACAGTATTTCAACGTCTTATTCTTCTGGCCATTTGGGAAAATACATGGGTTGGTTTCAGGGAAAATCTCTCCTGAAACCAATGTCTTTGGAAGAATAGAGGTTCCGGTCTGACCTACAAAAATGATCATGTTCCGGTTGTAAACACCTCAGTCCTTTCATCAACCAGTGAGCTGGAAGAACATCGACCAGATTCAACAAATCCACATCTCCTGATATGTCTATGATGTCTATAGCAAATCTTAGATACCCTCAGGTAGTTTACCATAGCTATTGAACATGGATGAACATGGCAATTCTTGAAAGGTAAATCAACTATAAATGGCCATGGTCAATAGTTATGTTAGTTTACCAACAGATACCCTTAACAAAAACCTACCATTCAGTCACCAAGGTTTCCCCAGTTTTTACCTCGTTTTCCAACCTGAGGAGGAGACTGAAAATCTTCCAATCCTCCGCATGCTTTGCAGCTGCCTCGTCTTTGCCTCAGAAACTGACTGAAAGCAGTGGCCGTTAGTAGGAACTACCCTCTGGTAAACTAACAGTTTGCTATTGAAAATGGCCATTTATAGTGGATTTTCCAATTTAAAATGGTGATTTTCCATAGTTATGTTAGTTCACCAGAGGGTAGTGAAAACTTTCGGTTTGCACTTTTCCAATTCGGATCCATTCTCAGCAAACATTGCATCGGTCAAAATGGCCCCAAGTGGAATCGCAGATGGACTGCTGATTTGTTCTCATCAGAAACCATCCCATTTCATCCCAAGTCCACGGGATTTGTCGAGGTATATCCTCCTGTAATTATCGTTGTATATTAATGAATCTATATATATATATATAGACATATATACATATACACGCATTTTTAGTATTAGTATAGTATATTGTATATTTATACATATATAATTGTGAATTTCATGGCATGAAACTGCCGTGTTCACCTTCGACTGTTTCTTGTGAAGGGGTTGCAACACATCTCTGCGATGTGCCGATCGACTTGGCTCAANTGTGAATTTCATGGCATGAAACTGCCGTGTTCACCTTCGACTGTTTCTTGTGAAGGGGTTGCAACACATCTCTGCGATGTGCCGATCGACTTGGCTCAAGGCCAACTTCTCAGGCGAGATAGGGGAAAAGTCTTGCGCAGCCATAGGTACTGGCTTGGTGTGGGATAAGAGTCCCATCTTTTGGATAACAGATTGGATTATCTATTGCTGTTGAGGACAACAACAATATCATCAATTATCTTGGTTCATCAATCTACTTTGTGGAGAACAACAAGGAGGACCTTGTCAATCATCAGGTGGGAT
>BGPT01003743.1:0-29211 GCA_003297045.1 Symbiodinium sp. clade C Y103
AGAACTTTTTTGTTTCACAAGAACATTGTTGATTTCCAAAGTTGTTTGTTGCTGCCTGTGCTGTGTGCTACGGCACAGGCCTTTCTAAAAACGCCCAAAGTATCACCATTCTCCCCAAGAAAATATTCATAAAGATGATCTGAAGCTTGTGTCCAAAGATCAAAGTTGGAGCCCTTCAAAAGGATCACAAGTGGCACAGGGAGGGCCAGTTAGAAGCTGCGTTATGACCAAATCATACAATGTGAGGCCCCCTAGTTATAAGTTGGTTTATAAACCCCATTAAGTATAGTTATAAGTATCATAAACCATAGTTATTGGAGTTATAAACCAACTTAGCTATCTAGGGGGCCTCACATTGTATATATATATATATATTCAGCATAAATCCAATCGTCAGCCAAGTTTTATCCTAAGGCCTAGTTTTGAATCAACAGGAAAAAACTTGAGGACCCTTTCCTGAAGTAACATGATTTTTCTCTGGTGTTTTCCAGCACCAATTCATGCGCACAGTTTCCAGAGAGGCTATCTCCCTCATAAGCCGGGCAAATCATCACCGCCAAACCTGGGACTAAGGCGGACTTGTTAAACATACATCATAAACAATCTTTTCATGTTGTTTTTGTCCCGCAAAATCGAGGGATACCCCTAAGAAAATCTCAAAAAACATGTATTGAAATGCTGGAAAGTCATGATACATGAGATAGAAATTTATGTATAAGTTGATAAACCATATGATTTCAGGAGGGTTGCCCAGCATCTTTCAACCAACCCCAGGTGTTTGGGATCCATCGTTCGTTTTTGTTGAAGAGACGGGTCACTGCGAAGGGTGGGTCAAAGGCGCGTGCGGATCGAGAGGCGCCTCCTGTTGGCGGGAACTAGTCTTTGGATGTCTTTGGTACAATGATATAGTGCTTAAGTTAACGGATTCACTGGATTGGTTGAAGGGAAAATCTACAGTAAACCATGTTTTTTTCCCATGAAATAGATGGTTTTCCTGTAATAAATGTTCCCTCAAACCAATCTAACGAAGATAGGAAAATGGTGGGAAATCTCTACGAAATATGGGAAAATGATGGGAACATCATGGGAATTCCCGAAAAAATAGGATGACAACTGGCTTCAGCTACATGATATATAACCAACTCGTTACAGGAGTTTTTTCATCCCCTTTGAGGCCCTGTTGAGGGCCATAACTGTAATCAAACATTGCAATTCCAAATCCCCGAAGGTGTTAATTGGAAAATCAACTCGACATGGTGGATTATCCAGCTTGCCATGTTTAATTCCGGGTATTCTATGTAGGACTAGGCTTACCCTGTGGGTGAACTAACCCCAGCTACTAGCCAGCTACTCTCCAGGAATTGTCCCATTAGATCCTGGTCCACCAGAACTGTGGATGTCAGTTGGTGCCCCCCCAGTGATGTTTGCTGGTTGCTAAACCCCATTACAGAAACTACTTCGTTATATCTACAAACATAAAATCAGTTGTGCTATCGAATAGGTCTTCAAGTATACACAGCATATGACTGTCTCCATTCCTATCGATATTGGGAATTGGAACCTGTCCTTTTCTGTGGGTGAATATGCGTCGTCCTGGTGCTGATTGGCTACGGAGAGTCACCAAGGCTATCATCACCTATCAAACATCACCTTCAGCAAACCCAAGCCTTTCTTGGTGGCAAACCTACTCGTCACTTTCAACATGGATTATCAAGATCCAAAATCACCAATCAACCAGGGCCGGTATTTTCATTGGTTCATATTTTATATCCCCATGATATCCCCATGATATCCCCGTTATATTCCCATTATATCCATCCAACGCCCCGCACCTGCGCTTGCCGCATCGCTGCACCGGGAGCCGCTGGAGCCGAGGCCCGTGAAGGGTGGAAGGGGAAAGCGCTTGGGACCTGGACGAGAGCACGAAAGAATCGGAGCCAATGCTGGGGTCTATGGCTTTGACTCTAAAAATCAACCGAAATATGGGGGATGTGACTGGGCAAAACATCTGCAAAGAATAGTACTTAAGGGTATTTGAATGCTGCAGATGTATTGAGATGGTTCCGTGTAGATATAGTTAAATGTTCCTAAAATATTATCTAAATGTATTGAAATCAAATCTATTTAACATTCAGGGAGGGGCCGTAGATAGGTAAGTTGGTTTACAACTTACAAGTAGGCTACAGTAAGTAGGATCTATGGTGGATATATCTATAGTAAGGTGGGGTTATAACCCTACTTAAAAGGGGGAAGCCTTCCTGTGCGATAACCCCAAGATTGATTTGTTCTCTCCACCAATCCCATAAGCCCCTAATACAGCATACCCCAGAAAAGGGACTCCAAGAAGTTGGTTTCTAACCCCATATAACCCCCTCAAACCATTTCGATATATCTACCATAAATCCAATCCGTTGTATTACAGTTGTAGCCCTAAACAGTTTAAGTGGCTTCTAATGATATATATATATATATAATATGTAACCTTAGTTACAGGAGTTGTAATCCCATTTCTAACTGATCACTGTCAAGGGTCAGAACTGCAGTTGTAAACCAACTTAGCTGAGGATTGGGGGCGCCACCTCCGTGAATTCTGTCAATGGCTGTGCCTGCGCAATGGACCCTTCTGCCTGCCAGAGGGACAGAAGGAAACTCCCAGAGTTTGTTGACGTTAGAAGGAGAAAAAAAAATCACCACCAGTTTGTTCAGCAAATTTCCGGGTCAAAAGCAAGGTTTACCAGTCTTTCCTGTGGATTTTCCTCTAAATCAACCCAGTGAGAAATTGATTTCTGCAGCCAAGTGAAGCAGCGAACTCTTCTGACTTGATGAATTTGGACTGCCCCATTTGCTTATCACTACGTTCGATCACTTTAAAACCCATAATCTTGCTTTTATACCTCAAAGTTACTTTAATGTATTTTCCATAATAGCTTCTAGATTGGGTAGGTAAAGATGTAAAACTGCAACTTTCCACCTCAAAGTGCCTATCACTTGTATCGTTTAGTTATCATGGGTTGAAGCAACCATGATTCTTGTCGGTCAACATGGGGTTGTCATCCTCATTAATTGCTGACAAACAGTCACCCTTACTTTCAGCAACCATCAACCACACTAAGAAAGCCGAATAAGCATCATCAGTCGTAGTCATACTCCACTTCTTCCCGGTCGTGTTCCCACATCTTCCATTGTTTTGGCCTATGTTCCAATAGTTTCACATATCTTCCAGTGTTGTACAATCTATTTCCAAGTCCCAAACATTTGACAGCAATTCCCCAACCCACAGACGTTGTCAATCAACTAAAATAACCATACTAAATAGAGCCTTTGATCAAAAATATCATGGTCATTTAGTACTTACAGTTCATTATAAGTATCCATATAATGTTCCCTTAATTGTCATTAAATCCACATAATAATTTCCATGTTTAACCAGTACTTGAATATCAGAAATGTCTATATCACATTCCCTCATCAAATCCATTATAAATCCCATGGTTTCTCACCATTATAATAGTTAGTAAACCTCCATGTCCCAAAACAATCCCATCAAAACATATTAAATCAATATTAAATCAATATTAAATCCCGAATTTCCCATTCTAACAGTTGGTCAGTGGATATTTCCCCATCATTTCCCCAGCACCTGGCGCCAACGTTGCAGCGCCCCGCTGAAGCAGCGCAGCAGCGCCTGCCGCAGCGCGCCGCGCAGCAGCCTGGCGCTCTGCAACAGCACACGGCGACGCTGCAGGGCAGCAGAGTGGGATGCCTGGGCGATGCCAAAATCATGGGGAGTTCATAAGATTTTGTAGCTAGAAACCATAGAGAAGGGGAATTTATAGTTGATTTTTGAGGAAATATCGTGATATAAGCAAGAACATGTTGATTTCATGGGATTTACAGCTAGAAATAGCTAGAACCATACTTAGATGGGCATAGATGGGCCATAGGATTCGCTAATCAATTCATTAGTAAGTGGGTTATAACTTTATAACTTATAAGTTATCCCTAAGTAATCCATTTACTAACATTTACTAACTAGTTAACTAACTCCATAGCGTACCTAAGTAGGGAAAATGGGGATTCAACAAGCTCCCATAGGGAATGTGAATACCCATGGCTCCGAACCCTTTCCTCAAAACCACCGGACAGAAATATACCAATTCTAGTTGGGCAAATTCGTGGCAAATTCCAATTGCATCCCACTCTTTGGCTGGGTATAGGTACTAAATACACACTAAACACAACTTGAATATCCATCAAATATCCACTGATAGCAAACGAAACATATGAATAAATGATCTATGCGAGTAGATTTGACTATTTAATCTCATCTATTAAACGCGAACAACATATCTATGAATCCTCATATCAATTTATAGATGATTTCCCATATCTATAGCATGGATTGGTATGTCCTTTTAGCAGCGCTGTTCATAGATAATTGCCCATATCATATTGGAAAATAGCTATAGAATGCTATAAATAAAAATTGAATCACGAAACATAGCTGTTACATAAAAGTCAATTAAATATGGTTTTCCATGTTTTTTCCCATGTTTTCCTATCCATCAATATGTGAAATAACGGCAGATTTCTGTGCCGGTTCTCATCCCGCGCCTGCTCCTCCTCTGCCCAACGCAGTAGCCAGCCCTTGCTACCACAAATGGCACGCCAGCGAAAGGATGGCGAAGGGCTGTCCCCCGAACCTGTGAAGTCCGGCAGGAACCAGATGTATACCCTGTATATCCCAAGCAAATGCGAGAAAAATGTCTAGAGTCTATAAAGTTTGGGAGAACATTAGTTTTTATCCAAAAAAAACTGCAGGTTCAATTGGGGGCAGACCAGCATCGCCAACAAAAAAGCTGTAGACCAGCAAAACAAACAGAAATTATCAGAAATTAAGGTGTTGGCATCCCAAAACATGCATTCACCGGATAATATCAGTGGGTTCTTCACTTAACGGCAACGCAAAAAAATGACCACCGGTAAAGGAGGATTGACAAACAAAGCTGGTGATAGTTGGCAACGGGAAGTGGAAAAAGTGGACATTATATCCTTGATCAGTAGGCCCCCTGAGGTGGATTGTACTATTTGCCATCCCCATAGTCTTGGAAGACGCCATAATTCGCAACAAGTGATGATCCTCAGGGTCAAACTCCTGGAAACTTTCTTTACCATAATCCCTCAAATCTCGAAAAGACATCGAGCCGCCTCGCATGTGCATGAGAAGCATGCGCAAGGGCGGCGGCAAAATAAAGTTTTGCCAAGTGGCCTGGACACAGAGAGAGCCGTTGGTGAATTGCTGGTGCGACTCTGAAAGAAGATTGAACCAGTCACTGCTGTTGGGAATAGCTTAGCATTTCAGAGCTAGTACAAAGTCAACTATGTCAGCTACCAGAGGATGGTATCCACAATTACAATCTGGTGCCCACCAGTTGTGTTTATTGGATTTTATTGGCTTATGTTAACCCATCTGATGAGTTTGATTTGTCTCACATAAGTCCATTTGTTAACGACCCGTTGATGTACTTAATTCCCTCCCCCCATTCATATTAAACAATTCCCAGTAAACAAGGTGGATGTAGGGGATAAAACTCGATATTTGGGACCACTTATTGGCTGTTTAATATCAACGGTAGGGGATTCTCTGTGGAATTCTTGATAAGTTGGTTATAAGTTATAACATGTTGTAACCCCCATTAGCTAGTTCAATACATCTACCATAAACCCAACACTTGACCCAACTAAACCAACTTAGCTCACTAAATCCCAATAACATTTTCCGTCATATAAATTCCCCATCAGATCTCTGTAAATCCATTTAAATCCCAGTAAATCCCATTAAATCCCCATCACTTCTCATGAAAAATCACCATTCCATCACCATTTTTTCCCTTCAAAAATCCCTGGGCCCCCGCGCCACTGTGGCCGCCAGGCGTCGTTGCCTTAGCTTCGCCAGCACTCGTCGCAGCTGCAGGGCGCCGAAGGCGTAGCTCCGGGCCGCGGCCAGGGCCTCGAAGCAGCCCGGGGGATGGCAGGGGATGGCTGCAGTTCTGGTTCTCAGATGGGAAAATCTCTATAAATATTGGGAAAATGATGGAAAAACGCTGGGAAAACAGCATTTTTAGGGCCTAAAAAAGATGGGATGAAAGATGAACTCTTGCAATTAGTCTGTGATAGATGTTATAGATCATGATTTATCAGCTATGACACTTGGAACTGGCCTGAGGGCTATAACTTTGGATCCCCCCAAAAAAACAGGATGTCAAATCCAGGAATTGTGAATTTATGCAGATTGTTTCCAGCGGAGGTATCTGGATAGCCCAAGGTCATGGATCTAAAATCACCAGTACTGGGTAATCATCGAACATAGGGATGGATAAAAAAGTGGAAAAGTGGGCGATACTCGTGTATTTCTTATCTCATCCTATGTCTCTCTTTTGCCACAAGACGGTGCCCCCCAGTCATAAGCTGGCTGATAAAATCACATCTAACTATGGACTATGGATATGTTTACCATACTTACACCCTGCTCTTACACCCTGCTCAACCTACGTAGTTATCATACTTTTTGGAATCCGGTGTGGTTTTTCGGGCCAATTCGACATCAATAATTACTGGGGAGATGAGAATGTACCCTCTGGCAATCAACCATGGCAATGGAAAAATAATATCACCCATTTGTAGAGATTTTCCAATTTTCCCATTAAAACTTTCTCTTATATGCTGGATTTCCACTTGCGGGTACCCCTCCAATAGTCAGGGTCTGTTCACCTGGGGTTGACATGATTCACCTTCAATTATACAGTCAGATGATGTTCAATTGCCGCGTTTAATAGATGATCACCATGAAATCACCATTAAATATCACAATTAAATCACCATGAAATTAATCACCATTAATAATCGTTCATAATGACCATTCACAATCGCCCATATTTCTATTCCTAGATGTTTGACTACACCGAAGGGTAACTGTCAGGATTTCATCCTCCCCAAAGGAGACCCTGATGCCTGCAGCTTGTGCAGCGTGGAGTCATCCGGACGGCGCGTGCCTGGATGCAGCTCGCTCTTGCGGCGAACCTGCACATGGACCTGAAAATACCTGCAGTCATAGACCTTAACAGGTATAAGTGTTGTAACTGGCTTATAAAGTCATATATAACCTTTTAATCACAGGAGCTATAAAGTCCCATTTACAACTGTTGAAGATTGTTAAGGGCCATAAATGTGAGGAGCTAGCATTTTTTTGCAGGGTGATATAGATTTCATCTCTTAAAGTGCGGGTCGTCAAGCAGTTGGTGGTTTAGGGTGTATACATCATGACCCGAAAAGAACGCCAAGAAGGTGCTTACGATGAATTGAAAGTGGAACCTCCAGGAAGAACATTAATTCCCGTGTTTGGCAGGCACGTGGGCTATGATCACTCCCAAAGTTGCTCCAGGTATATATAGACTGATCTTTTTTCGCGATGTATGCTGCAATTATTTGCAAAAAAACTACATAGTACAGTTGGTACTTGCTTGCTGTAGGCTTTGCATATGGGTTTGTCATGGTTTGTCTGAAAATAGGGTACCCCCAAATCCAATGACCATCACTTTCCCCATTGAAATAGCCGCTTTAGGGTATCCACCATTTTCAAACACACCCATATGATATATTACAACTATAACCATTTATAACCTACTTTACCTCACCAAGTAGCGCCTCAATCCTCGACTTCCTCACCGAGGAAGGGCTGGACGCTGGTGACGCCGTCGCAGCGCCAGGTGCGCGCTCGGGCCCTTTGGCCAGCTGCGCCGCGTGCGCGAAGCGCGAGGCTAAACGCTCTGAGATCACTAGGTCCTGGGATGCCGTTGGGGTAACTATGGGAAGATCATGGGATGTATCTAAGGGATTGAGCAATCTCATGGGATCAATCCCTATAGTGGTTTAATCATACTAACTTGACATCATAATCCATGGGATGAATGATTGAATCCGGGAATATCGTTAGGTTTGACAAACCCCAAAGCATCTCAATGGATTGGTTTCAGGGAAAACCTTAACCGGAAACCATTTTTCTTGCTTGGACTTATAGGGTTGTCTGTAAGAAATTGGCATCGTCCAATGGTGGGAACAGGGATTGAACAAGCAAAACTGGAAGAACCCAAGAATAATGATGACTCAAACAGTTCCAAAATGTAATGAAATGATTATAACACAACGATAATAGGCTCTAAGTGGTGATTCAACCTTGCCATTCACGGAATCTTAGTGCTTTGGACCGAAAAATACATCTCAGATGTTGGTCAGCATTTTGAAATGTCTTGAAGCTCTGTTTCCCAGTAGGTCTGTCTGCCAATGGTGTGTACCCCCCAACTGGTACCCTAAATAGGCAAAATCATGACTAACCCAAGGATTTACAGTAGAGGTGCCCGATTCTCAGACAAAACCAATTTTCAAAAAAAAAATGGTGCGGTCAAGCCATGCCCACATCCGCTCATCCCCGGTCCTGCCATTGGTGCAAGGCGCCTCGTAGCGCCTACGGGATGGGGTTCCAAGGAGTCCATCTCACTCCTGTTGGCTGATGTTTTTTTTTTCAGATTTATAGTAATGTTTCTTGAAAAGTGGTTCACTTACCAGTTTTAAGAAACTTGGTCAAACATTGTTGTTTCCTAATAATGATGGCTTCTGAAAGTACTTCAATATTTCACAACTTTTCAATTCAAAATCCAAAAGAGGAACACTCCGTGAATCTCACCTGCCACTCCACACACTCCCCACATCCAAATCTTCAAAATTCTGTAGATTTGAATTCCTCTCAAAGAACAGCAATTCAACAATCAAACATATGGAAGTAAGAACAAATCGACAACAATAAACATGTCACAACATGTTGCAAACCTATTACTTAAGACTTATGCATGCGATTGTGATTCTTGCAACTGGTTGGTTATATATCGTGCAACTAAAGCCAGTTATCGTGACACTATTTAGGGATTTCCCACGAATTTCATATCATGTTCCCATCATTGACTATGACTGTAAAGCCATAAAGATGTTCCCATCGTTTTCCTACATTTTCCCTCTATACCTGTAATATAAAACATATGGGGGTTTCCTAATGGCTGGGGGTACCCAAAACTGGATGGTTTATAATGGGAAATCCCAATCTAAAATGGATGATTTGGCGGTACCCCTATTTCAGGAAACCTCATATGGGTAGAGGTTTCAAGCTATTTCCAGGCCTGCACCTGCAACTGCCGGGTGAGGCGCTGACAATTACGGTGAAAGTGATGCAGGGCTTCAAGGCAGAAGGCGTGATGCCTGGGAAGTGGTTGAGATGGTGACAGCTTTAAGTGATGCCTTTGGTAATCTTAATAGGTACAAGTGGTTTTTACAATGATATATAATGATATGATATAACCCTTAGTATATCTTAAAACAAATAGGATATTACAGGAGTTATAATAGTTATAATCCTAGTGAATCCTAGGTATGAGTGTTAGAGGCTGTGGCTATAACCGTCTGTCACAGTTTTTTAGAACCTGGGGGATCCCAAGTCACCATGGCTTCCAATACTCAAGACTAAGTCACGGTAATCTGCTAATTAATCCTTGGATGATTTCGGGGTAATTGAATTCTAGGAAACCTCCAAATTTATGATCATTCGTGTTTGACATCCACTCGGACTGGTTGATGGATTGAGCTTCCGCAAAAACTCTGACTTTGGGATCATCATCCAAGGTGCAAGGCTGCTCTCACCCCAGAGACAGGGGAATAAGTAGATAAACATATAGATAAACATATTATGATGATACACATGGTTAAATGTCTGTTAACAAGATTCGTGGGATGGTCCTCCAAGTAGCTTTCCCCTCCTCCATCATTCGCCCAGGGTCACTGGTTGGTAAGCCCAGCTGGAAAGCAGCTCCTATTGCCGGTTTGAGACCTACTTAGGATGCAAATCCCAGTGGGTATGTGGTAATCAACAACCGTCATAATGCTTGTAAGTCATAGATATTGGAAACGGAGATCCCAACGATGTATAAATATACATAGTATTATTTGATTATAATCTACTGTATATAATATATGTTGAAATAATATAGTAATCAAATATAATACAAAATAGTATAATATACATGTAATATATATATATATGTATATATATTCTATATATTCTATATATTCGCGAGTTGCCGCTGACAGTGCGAGTATCCGGGAATTATCCATATGAAAGTGGGCAGCGACCATGGTTTTTAAACCAAATACCAAGTGGGATGTGCATCCAAATAGGTCGCGGGCAAGTGATTGCAAGTCAAATCGATGTGAAACTCTCGACATTCCATGAGAATGCTTTTGAACCAATATTCGTGGGACGGGAAGATAAAATACTGCAAACGGTCACGTGATGGGAGTGGTCTCCGCATGCTTCTTAACTCTTTCAACCATCATGATAGCACCAGTGATCACCACATGGCTGCTGTTGGGATCACTCTTGGCAGCAATGATCCACCTGTTCATGCCCTGTGGCTTGACCGCTGTAGCATCCCACACAGTTTTCTGCAGTTCATCACGGCCAACCTGGGGGACATTCTTTGCAACATAGAGCACCTGATCCTGTTGGAACGCTGCTCTTTCCACAAAGGCTGATTCGGGCATCAAATGGGCACGAATGCTGGCTGCATCCTCTCTTTTGCACCTGATTGCAAAGTTTTCACCAATTTTGGCAATACCCAATGCCTTGTACTATTACACTCTATAGTAACCCACGAAAAAAAAGAAATAATTTCTTTCCATGATGTTGTAGATAATGTGTCCTAAAAAAACAGGTTTCCAACATGAAATTTGGGGTTGCTACATTATGAAATTGGCTTCATTTTCTGTATCTAAGCCTGTATTTAGAGGTTGCTATATGAAATTCCTGAAATGTTCCAATATAATATATGCATGTCAGAATCTAACAGGACTATCTAGATACCTTTCTCTCTATATATAATATATAATCTACAATATCATATTATATGTATATATGTATATAAACCTATAGAAAATTCCCATATATATATATCAGAATATATATATATATATACACACCAATTGGTTGGTTTCTCAGACATCTTTCCTCCTGTGCCGACAGCATTGTGCCGCGCGGGGAAAGCCTGGGTGAGAGCCTGGGTGAGAGCACCGCGGGAATCTGACTGAGATATGGGAAAATGATGATTTAATTTAACCACGGGAAAAATGATGATTTTAATAGGATTTATAGCTAGATTTAATAGATTGAAATGTGATTTAATAGATTTTAATAGATTTTAATAGGATTTATAGCTAGAAACCACGGAAAAAATGATGATTTAACCAACACACATGGTGATTTTACAAAGAATTGTCGAATGTTACCTTCTGGATCCCTGTGGTAAATTTTGCATAGCCGGCTGGACCATCCAAACCACACTTACCTAATTCCTATTTACTGTAGGATAACCAACCTTTTTAATGTACACGAACCTGACTACCAACTCCTTGCAAAATCTGCTATCCATGCCATTTTGGACCCGTTCTGTTTCATACACTTGAGTTGCTTTGTACAAGTCTTTTGTCACGTCCTCGCTTTCTGAGATTTCCATCCTCTTGGTTTGAAACTCTTTTGCGTACATGTGCTGTAATTCACCCCGATATCTCACAGCCCGTAGAGGCAGATTCTAGCCAACCTGTATTGATCCCTGGGTTACAGTTCCGAATGCCTTTCAGACTTCAGATTTCATTTCTTTATCTAAGCATCTACAATATTTCACATAAAATCTAAAATCTAAATGTTCGTTGGCCGTGAGGCTCTGTGATTTGCCGACTATTGCCCACTTTTGAAGCCACGTACAGTTCCTCTCTTGTGAAGTGTTTTGGCCTCTTGCCACTTAAATCGTCTACTCGTTGATAATTTCAACCCATTCCAAAAATGCTAAGGTCAAATGGGACCACTACCCCAGATAGGATGGGGAACAAACAAATATGAAAACGCAGTCACCATTCAATTTGCTGGTTCTATCCATGAAAAAAAAACAGAACCTGTTGGTCTTATTGTTGATTAACACCCCCAAGACTTTGAATCACCAAAATCCCACTATTCATCATCAGTGTTCCCATTCACCTGGAAACGTTGCCCAGTTTGTGACAACCCCCAAAATCGTACTGCTGGTTGAATGCCCACTTCTATCAACAATATCCCATTATATTCCATTAATTATATCATATTATATCCATGTATCCCGTATTATCCCATGATCCCACACTATCCCCATAATATGGTTTCACATTGTACAAGCAAAATAAGCAACAACCGTACCCGAATCTTTATTGCTTAATCCCCAGATCGCAAAAAAAACAATTACTTAAATGAATTGTATATGTACCGCATTAAAATCAAACTATCGAACTAATATGGGTTTGTCTAAAAATAGTGTACCCCTAAACCCAATGGTTGATGAGCATTGTCCCTATTAAATGATTACAATTGGGGATATAACCAATTTTCAAACACACCCATCTATCGCTATTCATTGGTTAAATACGTATGTTCCATGGCTAAGTCCCTATAGCCTATAGGATACAGATCCCACGATACTATCCCATGATTCTGAAAATCCATCGAGAACAGTTTTTTCATATGCCCAGTGTTTATGCTTCGCTAGATCTTCCAAGTTGTGATCTCAAAAATCCTAACAGATGGTAATCCCACCTGTTCATGGTTAATATTCCAATCTTTGTGGGTGAAATCATGTGAAATCACTGACGCGGCCGGAGGGCCAAGGGGAAAATGCCATGAGCACGACGCGCCCCTCGTGGCGTACTGGTTGGTTGATACAGTTATGGCCCCTTGACAATTGCAAATGGGATTATAACCCCTGTAACTGAGGTTAGAGAAAATCATTATAAGCCGGGCAATAACTATATTGCCGGCATTGCCAAGAACAAATACAACATACATCGGACAATAGAAACTTTAGAGTCTTAGATGAGATTTCAAATTACAATTACTACGTGATTTCAAAGTATTTCATGGCTCAGCAAACTCCCCAATAAACATCAATAAATTAGGTAGTATACCCCATATAGCCCCTTTTTGATAGCCAATCAACAGGTATATGCTGAATGGCTCATATTGCAGCCGCGCTTGCTTCCACGAATTTTTTTTGTCGATGAAGACTGAGGATATTTCAGGCAATAATGAGCATTGAGAAAGAGTCTCCCATCGAAATCAATCATCAACTTGCGTAGGCATTGAAGTCGCTAAATGTAATGCATTTGCCTATTATGTTCTATATGGATTTGAGTTGTTCCTCTACGCTGGGACCATTTCTTGCAAACTATTTATCTCATTGCATCCGAAGTCCCTGTCACTAAAAGTTTCTCAAATCTTCTACAACTGTCACGAGTCACCCACAGGGCTTCTTTGGCCCAGGGGATTCAGACTTGAGGTCACCGTGAAGCGTGTTGAGCAACCGGTCGCACAAAGGATATTCTGATGTTGTTATTAGTATTAACCATCCATTCTTGGGTATCAATCTTCGACCCATACTCAGGAGTTGAGTTCAATGGATATCTTAATATGATGTGTATAATAAAAAAAATGTGATCTGTCGTCAAAACATGGTATATGGATGTATATGGTATATGGATGTATATGGTCATCCATCTCATATTGGGAATCGCACATCTGCTGCTTGCGATGAAATCCCAACCCACGCGCTGTGGGTCGTCTTTTGCCACCGCCCTTCGGGTCGTCGTGGACTCTGCCAAGGACTCGCCGCCTCGGAAACAACGCAGGTGGCGAGGGAACGAATCGGTCACGTCATGTTGGAAAATAAAAAAAAATGTGAGCCAAAGCATATTTTTTGGGTCCGGAGGCGGATGTTGTTATTGGTGTAATTGTACATACTGTAAATCTAACTACAGTAAAAATTGCAATAATTATCCATCAATTATCCGGTGTTGGAAATTCATCTTCCATCAGACCCTGATGCTATTTTGGGGGATGCTCCACCACTTGACCCAATGGAAACAAAAATGTTCAATTTCTGGTGGATTCAACAAAATCAACATTAAACAGTAACGACTCATCAAATCTAATTAAGCGGCGACCGATTCTTATGCTGAAAAGGCAACTGACAAAATCAATAAGATCATCTGCTTTCCAGGTTCCTGCCAACCCCAGATGCCCCAACCGAACAAAAGAAGGCCTCTGCAGTGGTGTCTTGTGACCCCTGCTTGCATCGAATCTACAATTTGTGGCTACAACATCCCCTGATCAGAGAGTTCCAAAAAATAGCACACCGTTCTAACAGCCCTTTTCAAATTCAATCTCAGAAATTCGATCTAGAAATTCTTATTGGATATACACCTCCGAAATGTAGAATGACACCCACAAATGACACCATTATATATATATATATATTATTATATATTGATTTATATAATTTATATATATACATATTGTATAATATTGTATATTTAGCAATATCGTGTTTGGGATCCCGATGTTCAGGTTCCATGTCAGTAATCACTGTTGGAGCCATTTTGGGTAAGCCACACATGTTCCTGAGATTCCCAGCTGCAAGCGTTCTTACTTTTGTCGAACAGGATCCAGCACTTTGAACTGCCCTGCAGTAGTCTTGGTCGGATTTTCGGGGTTCATAAACGCGCCCTCAGCAGCTCAGCCAATCAAAACATGTGGCAAAAATTAATCATAATTCATCAGCCTGAAGAGTTCGGACAGTTCGGCTATCTAGGGATGATTCATGATGATTCTGATCCCTCCCAATCCTGATTCTGATCTATCCTGATGATTTACAGTGACATTCGTGGTGACGTGGTTATAATGCAGAAAAAAATGTGTTCTTGATATGATTGTTCCCCTGCAAATGTCAGGATTTTGGTCAACATGGTCAACCCTCAGGCCAAACCCAAGGCTTTTCATGGGGATCTTCCCTTGAGGAGCTCGATGAAAACCATGCTGGTTTTTTGGTGCAGGTGCCAATCATACACTAAGGGAATGCATGTCTTCTGAGATTTACCACATCTCACCTTACCCTACGAAGTCTGTCCATCCAACCCATGATTTCACTTATATAATTTTAAAAATTGGACATACCAGGCATTCTGCACAACCACTCACAGTTGTAATCCCATCTGAAATACCCCAAGGGAGGCAAAATGACCAGATCCTCTAACATCACTAAACGATTGTCCTATCAATCTTTTGTATCCAATATTACGGGGTGATTCCCGGATCCCCCGACCATGATCAACCACTGTAGCACCGGAAGAAAACCACTTTCACCGAACCGGCTCGTCCTCCATCCTTGTTGGTAATCGCCAATGTGATCATGATCTCAGATTGCGGTCTGCATCCCGCAATTAGTGGCAATTAGAGTGCTGCTAGTTGCAACAATTAACCAGCAATTGAAGAAGGGAGTAAACTATTGTAAACTGACCAAGAGTGGGGGTAAGTTAAAACTATTCCGGCATATTACGGGTAGCTGGACAAGCATAGGCTACATAATTAGGCGGAAGAACATTGAAATAACGCTGCCAAGAATGGGGATGTGGCCCATCATGGCTCTCAACCACTTTCGACCTGGGATGCACATCCAATAAAGTCGTGATAAACTGGGCCGCCAGCAAAAAACAGCACCATCTACCCAACTGCTTGGGATGTCTACGTAGCTTTGACCATAGCAGGATGATTCACCATCGAGGAGTATCATGGCAAAGTCATCTTAAGCATAGATTTACACACCCTTCCAGCCCTTCAAAAAATGGTTTCTAGCTGTTAAATCTCTTTGACCCAGGTATTTGAAGCTCAGAGCCGGCAGAGGCTGATGTAATATGATGTAACCATATCACCATATCATTTTGGGGAACAGTACTTCTGGTTCCAAGGTTGGAGGAAAGCAGTTGAAACCAACATCCCCGACCTCGCTCAATTGGACGTGGGTCAACTTAATGCTTTCGGAAAACACATGTTATGGGCAGGATTTGGTACCTTGGTACCTGAAATTTTAAGGGAAAAGCCATGGGAAAACCCCTCAGTTTCATTGATTGGAGAAACCCAAACATCAGATTTCTTGTTATACATCCCATTCAATATCCCCTTCTATCCCCATGTCGGCCTTTTAAACTCCCGCTTAACCCCTACTCTCAATGGTAACATCAGTAAGATCACAAAAAAAGAACACAGTACAAAAAAAAACATGTGGGGTATGGGTCAAAATTGGGTACCCCCAAGTAGATGGTTGATACTAAACCTACTAAAATCACCAAAATCGTCGGAATCTGTCGCCCAACACGCTACCCACTGGGTGATCCGGTCCAATACGGCGATCGTAATCAGCACGCAAAGGCATTGGATGCACCTGGAGGAGAGGTGAATCATGTCATATTTTGGATGAACAAACCCGGACAATCAATTAGGGGGTACCTGCAAAATAGTGATAAATTACATGAAATGACAATGAAGTTACATAGCATTGTAGTATAGAATATTACTGTACAAAATCGGTACCTTCACCCATCAATGGACTGGCGGTTTGTTAATCCTAGGTTAACATGAACGAAACATAATTGAGGCTTGGATGATGTTCGATACTCTGTGCCATTGCATGTGCTCGATAACCTCGGCGAAAGAAAGTATCAGCTGGTGAGTAATGTTAGTAAATGTCCACGCTTATTGCCTCCACATTTTCTAAGAAATCTCCCGACAACGTCACTGTATAGGTCGCCAAACAATGGAATGCATAGGTGATCTATACAAAAAAGATCCCAGACAATAAGCAAAAAGACAACCTTCTTGGAAGGAAAAAAGCGGCAATAGCACGTAAATCATGGCCAAGTCGATGACCTGTCGTTGCCCATTTTATCCTCATGATACGCTCATGATATGCCATGGTGCGACCGTGAATGCCGGAGTCGGCGGCGCCTATCACCCGCGGCACTGCGAGCAATTTGACCCACCAACTTTCTGCTGCGTTGAATGTTGGCCTTTCAGAAAGGGCGGGCCATGGGTGACCCACCAATAGTTTGATAGCAATATGTGGTTTGTTTTGGCAAACAAAAGCGGAATTATTTCATTTTTCTTAAGTATGACCATTGAATGATGATCAATCATTGAATCATGAGATTTTAGGTTATTTTGAGACAATCACATCTTGAACCTCTGGGGTTCAACAAGTTGAAGAGTTCTTTGGGGAGTTGAAAACCTAGAAATGTATAGAAATGTTGAGAATGTTGGATGGTTGATGGTTTTGGACTAGTCTCATAGCATTTTTATCCTGAGTGTCTTGTTGTTGGGCCTTCAATCGTTTAATCCAATGTCGCACCTTTTCTGGTGAGCCTTTCCATCTCTGTAAACAACATGTGCACCGGAAGTGTTACACTGAAATCTTGAGCATGAGTCATGAGTCCCAAAAATCCATCATTTACGTGCCGTGTATTGCAATTTTTGGATCGTGCAATCTCCTGCTTAAACGCAACCTTGAACAAACCAATGCTAAGCTTGGAGCTTGATTTTGCTGGAGTGGTAAGTAGTAAAGAAGTCTACAGAAAACTGATACTTGGGAAACTGAGCTACTGATAGAAGACTTGTTGGCTTCACTTCCAAACCGTTTGCACTGTAGTCAGCTACACAACACAAATGTGGCAAAATTGCGAATTACCAGTTGCACGATTGAGTGAAGTTCAGTCCACCTCATGCTACCTATTTTAAAATAAGCAAATATGTGTATATATACACTTTAAATATATAGTTAATTATATATATACAGTATATGTATTTAGAAACTTATATAGTTTTTTTCATGTGTTTTTTCCTGCACCGTCGCACAGCCGAGGGCGCAGTAGTGAATCACCAGAGCTCAAGCAGCAGTGAAGTCCCAAGTAGAAATCTCCAGCAATAGCCTGAGGTACAGGTACAAGATGACTTGAGTAGTCACCGGCACCTTAGACAAATGCCAAGTACAACTGGCAAACGCTAAACCACTGCGGTAGAGGACAGCGAAAAAATGCCAGCAACGTAACTCGTTGGAGATCCATGGCCGCCCAAACCTTCCACCCCTCCAGTCTCAGCGGCTCCACTGCAAACTCAGATTGCATCTATCCACACAAAAAATCTCTCGTTTGGACCACGTATTCGTTGCGTTTTTATCCAATGAATTTATTGCCCATTAAAACCACGATGTTCAGCTTGTCATTTCTCGCACTACCACATGTCACATGAAGGATCATCCCCAGGTCTTGCCCGTTGAACAATTTGATTTCCTTTGGAGAGCGATTTCTCTGCAACAGCTTTGCATTGCAGTAAACAGACCACCCATCTGTAGATGACTTGTAAATTGGACATGGGGATTTCCAGCCATGTTTAGATACCAAAGGGTTGGCATCCACACTTAGCAGCACTTCACCTGCCATTGCCAAACACCCAAATAAAAACAAACCATTTGGCGTAAAACCCGAAACCCTAATCAATGTGAAGGTGATGCCCAAGACTTCCATTCTTGGTAAACCACCACTGGTTTTATATTGGAAAATCATGCTAAACCGTCAGCCCCAATTTAATGGGATGATTTACTGCTGGGTTTCCATCAGATGGGCAAACACATTCCATCATTATCCCCCTAATCATTATCCCGACCAATAGTTCAACTTTTAGCCATCAACAAGCCACCAAGAAGAGTGGCTGCTTCTTGGGACTGCTTTACCTGTAGAATAATGTTTTGAATTGTTTGAACTTGAGAAATTTAATTATCCACAAATGATGGTTCAAACAAGTGGACGCAATGAGCATCCATTTGCCAAGTATCAGGATTGTCATCCATTGCTTGCCGCGGCTCACTATTTGGGTTTATCATGGTTTGTTTACCCTCTGGTAAACTAACATAGCTATTGAAAATGGCCATTTGTAGTTGATTTTCCCATTAAAAATGGTGATTTTCCATAGCTATGTTAGTTTACCAGAGGGTACTCCCAACAAGTTCACAAAATCCAGATCTGTGTGCTGATTCAATCCCCGAAACGTTGAAGGTTTCAACACCCACTACTCCCCTTGCTGCGCCTTGATGTCTTCCATATCCTCAGCGATCCGATCAAAAGTTTCCTCCTCATTGCGATGACGATGGGGTTTGAGGAGTCAAGGAGGGGCCCAAAATGGTCTACCCTCTGGTAAACTAACATAGCTATGGAAAATCACCATTTTTAATGGGGAAAATCAACTATTTCTATGGCCATTTTCAATAGCTATGTTAGTTTACCAGAGGGTAATATTAGCCAACCAACATAACATGCCAGGGTTGCTCCACCCTAGGTACAAGGGGGTGAATTGGGCCGTTAAAGAGGCAAAATATGGTAAATTTCTCAATTCATACATATTAGTTTATATAAACCGCCCTTGTGGCTATCATTTACCCAAAATGGGTTGGAGCAACTACCACAACATATTCCATCACTATCCATAAGACAAACATCATATACCATCAATCGTTGATGCAAGAATGTCTGTCTGATACAATATCAACCATGAAACATTCTGGATGAATTACATCGGATAAACATCATTCTACCACCATGTATATATATATATAACATATATATATATAGAGTTATTAAACAGCGTATATAATGCGAAGAAAATTACAGTAATATATATATATATATACATGCAGGGTTTCTAAAAAGGGGGTACCACCAAATCATCCCAGTCACTAGACCATTTTAGTATTGAAACCTCTAGTGACTTGGGGATCCCCATGACTTAAGAAACCCCCCATATACAGTGATACAAGTGTAGTGATCATATGACACTGAAGATATAATCATTACAAATATACTAATACATCTTCTAGGAACCCCCCAAGATTGGATATTGCATCTCAGGGCCGCAAGAACGCAAGAAGCCCTCGGGCCACTCTCCTGCTCATGCATCTTCTCCAGGGTTGCGATGCCAATTTGTTCTGCCTTTTCAAAGGGGTGCTCTGCGAAGCCCAAAGAAGGTGGTGCAAGACTGGGTTTATTTCCACCAGGTACCCTCTGGTAAACTAATATAACTATTGAAAATAACCATTCTTAATGGGTAAAACAACTATAAACGGCCATTTTCAATAGCTATGTTAGTTTACCAGAGGGTATAGAATAGGAAATCATGGTCTGAAATGGACTATACCCGTACGGTAATCGAACATAACTGTGGAAAACAGACAACTTGTACCTGATTTACCTACTAAGACGGACTAAGACGGTGATTTTCCATAGCTATTGGCTATGTCAAATTACCAGAGGGTAACTTCCATATCCTCCATAAGTTGGGATATAAGCCCAACTTGCTATGGATATACATTCTCCTGCAACTTGAATTGCACTCGCTAAGCAAGGGCCTGGACCAAATCCGAGCCATGTTGCAGTACCCATCAAAAGATCAACCTTATTCAACCAGTTTGTACAGATTCAACTGATCTGATGTGGATTTAGACAACCTGTCACCCAAGGAACAAGCACCATGTATACAAAATGCTCATGCTTCATTTCTATCCCCATGTTGTTCAAATAAATACCGCTTGTTTGGCCTCTCCCGTTTGGAGTAATGATAGCCTGTGAAACCGCCCACTTTCCAAACTGTTGGCATTGCCACTTGGGTATGGGTCAAAAGCCTTGGTACCCCAGTGAACATCACCCAAAAACGGAAAACCCTAGAAACAGATGACAGGGGTTCCCAAAAAAGATGCGGAGCAGATTTTTTCAGCATGGTCGGTCGAAAATTTGTACCTCAGAATTCCCGGGTGTCCAACTTGTCTATCGCTTGGGTGGGAACCGTTGGTGGGAAAATGTTGGATACCGCCCATGCCCATACCTTGGCGCTAAAGAAAAAAACGCTTCGTAAAAATAAGTATGTCCAAGTCCATTGAACATGAACATGTCCACATGTTCCTGTCACTTACTTTTCTGATACCCTCTGGTAAACTAACATAGCTATTGAACATGGCCATAGAAATAGTTGATTTTCCCCATTAAAAATGGTGTTTTTCCATAGTTTTGTTATGTCAGTTTACCAGAGGGTAATTTCACAGTCAATCCTATTGAAGTCTGCCCCAGTTCGCCGCCTTCACCACCAGCCCCAATGAACGCGAGAGAGAAGCCTTGGACCTGATGAAAGCTTGGAGATGCTGATTTAGAGCGGAAGGGATTTACTACTGTATGTGGTTTACTCGGATATCACCCAATCAATGGATATTACCATTGTATATCACTATTGTAAATGATATATCATATATATATATATATGTATATATATATATATATTTAATGTTATATGTATATACATATGTATATATATATATACATGTGAATCACTATGGTCAATACAATGATATACAGTCGCAATGTTGGTTGTTATCACTATATTCGATGGATTGGTTTTGTTGCGAAAATCCGGAAACCATGTGTTTTCCTGTATGAAATATTGGTGGTTTCCTGCAAATTGTCCCTTAAAGCAATCCACTGACCCAAGCGTCCCAAGTATCTAAGAATTGCTGGGTCAAGAAAATGGAGGCTTTGTATCAAAACATGGCCCCTGGTGTGTGGTATTTTTGCAGCCAAGCATTCACATACATACACCCAGCAAGTGACCCAAATGCACGTTTTTGGAGAAACCATTCAGGACCAAACTGATGAAGTTGTACTTAAGCGGCGGATCTTGTAACTTTCTGGGACAAAAAGTAAGAAACAAAACTTGAAAACCTCGGGATCTACAGTTATGGCCCTTAACAGTTTAGTCTGGCTGATAATGATATATAACTTTGGTAAAATACAGGAATTGTATATAGTCCCATTTATAACTGTTAAGGGCTCTAACTGCATGACAATGAACAATTCCATCCACTGGCATGACCGTCTGACCGTCATTGCTCGTTGGAACTGGCAGCTGGTGGTGAATCGGATCCAACTCAAGATGGGGTACCCAGTTTCCCATAGATTCAAGTCAAACAGCAATTGGGGTCCAATCTCGAATTTCTGGAAAAGACCCCAAGAAACATCTATGACTCTATGATTGGAATATAAAGACCATCCTCATCACCGCCATCTTGGGGTATCCCCAATTTTTGGGACGAAAACTCCTGGGTGAACCGCACTCTTTCTGCGTGTGTTCGGCGATGGCTGTGGCCTGTGCGGTGGAGAAGCACAGGTGCGTTTGGCAACAGCCTTTGTGTTTGTTACAAGTACAGTAAGTAACTGACCAACGTTCATGTTCACCCCCCAAACTTAGGATTTGAATCTTTAGTTTCTATTGATTTGAAGATATGTTAGGGCATGTAACTAAGATTTCCCAAATATTCCAGTTCCATGGATACAGAATAACTGGTTGGTAGTTTCAACCCATGACACAAATACTAGTTAGTTGGGACCATCCTCCGAGGTAGGATAAGAATATCAAATAGTTGAAACCACAATCATTTACATATATACATGTACATTATATTATATTCATATATGTTATTATGCATATACGGACATAGATATTATGTAGGCGAATATAAACTGATACCTTCTTCCGTGGAAAATCCTTCATGCAAGATGATATGTTTCCACTTGCAAATGGTGATCGTCGAGCCAAGCAGGATGGATTTTCGTCTCGGTACTCAAAATCAGAATAAACCAGTTTGTTTTTCCTAACATGCTGTTGGCGAGTGAGTAGATGTTGATGTAGCATACACCTACGCAACACTGTCATCGTCACCTCCTTTGTGAACATACTAAGAGCACACATGATCACATGTACCACTAAAGCCAAAAAACATGAAATGACATCAATCATTATATATATGTAAACATTTGTATGTATACATACATGTCTATGCATATGTCTAAGAAGGACAGTGATAAAAATGAAAAAAGAGATCATGCCTGTGACAATCATCAGAACAACGAACATAAACAAAATACAAAAAAAAACATGTACAAATGATGATGGTAAACATAATAATGATAGGCATCAATCATCATATGTCATCATCGCCCTTTTTCAATCCTCATTACTATCCTCATTACTATCCTCATTACTATCATCATTACTATCATCATTACTATCATGCGGCGGCTACCGCGTGCTACGGTGCCGTCTCGACAATGCATCATTACTATCATCATCATCATCATCATCATCATCATCATCATCATCATCATCATCATCATCATCATCATCATCACCATGCCATCACCGCTATCACGATTTCCGGCTATGCACAAACGCCATGTCTGTGGAATCTGTGTCTTCCAGGCCTGCTCGAGCGTCACCGGGCCATCATCTGCCACACCCCTGGGAAGAAAAATGACTGATCGAATGAAACAACCCAAACAACAAATGGCTAATTTCATCTTCAATGCATGTGTTCAATGCATTTTCCTGGCATATATATATATATAAATACACATATAAACACCAAGTAATATAATAGATTATAATAGAATATGTGATATAATGTAAAATAAATTCAATATAATTCAATTTAATAAGACATAACGTAATACAACAATGAATATCATAAAACAATATGATGAAATAACATGGTAGAATATTGTAAACCAAGAATATAGTATTGTACGATATCATATGATATACAATGAGATACAATATATCATCAGTACAATATATTAAAATGCGCAATAAACTATGATGTAATACAATAACATTTAATGAAATACAATTATGATATATGATGGTATAATGTGGCACCACACAAAAAATGAAGCGACCCAAGCCAGGTTGATCTGAGAGCAGTTGGCTATATAGGTGAACAAGCATGGTTATTCCAATTAACTTATCAATGTGTTCTGAACATTACAGTAAGCCCACGTTAAAAAACAGTAATCTGGAATTAAAAACAACAACAACATTAAACTAAACTAAACTATCATAAAGAAGCACAAACTTAAACAAAAATTATCATAGACCAAACTTCAATGTGGTATAGTTCAACAATCTTAAATGTTGGCTCTAGCAATGTAGACCTCAGGGCAGCACGTGAGGGCATCGGATCCTGCTTCTGGCGTGATCCAGAGGCAGCTCATGGATACCCCAAACCATGGCTACCAACATCTACTAGCTACCCTCTGGTAAACAAACATAGCTATTGAAAATGGTCTATTTATAGGTGATATACCGGGTACCGGATATACCCGTTAACGAAGGTGATTTTCTATAGCTATGTTAGGCAATACCAGAGGGTATTACAATGGATTCCATATGGGATTGGCCAACCACAATGGGAATTTCTAGCAGCTGTAGATCAAGTTCGGATTTACCCTCTGGTAACTTAGCAGCTTGCCAACTGGAAACTTGCTCCATTTTTCATAGATAAATAATCTACAGATTGGCCATGGCTTCCATTTCTATGCAACAAATTACCACAGGGAAACCGTGAAAACCTGACGATATACTGAATCTCGCTGATTCTATCAAAATTCAGGTGAAAGGGTTGGGGGAGAGTTACTCTACATTCATCATTTCTGGTGTCGTCGGCCAGTGCCACTGGCAGAATTTACCCAAACACGTGTACCTCCAGAAATCCAACATGGCAATGTAAATGAAGGTTTTAATGGGAAAATCATAGAGATTTTCTACGAGTATTGTCCTGTTTGATTACCGGAGGGTACATGAATAGACTTGTATTGTATCCATAAATGCATATATGGATGTGCGCATGATACAATATGTCGCTGCTCGTATGCAAATACCTGTGGAGACTTTCTTGTGGCACCAATACTGGACCCAGATGCAGAGTTTGTAGACGTCTATGCATATATTTCGTATTTATCAAAGTTCAGACTGTATATCATATACATATTTGATACAGATTTGTCAGTCCAAACTCATGGTATCCCCTAAAACCAACTGCTTTGTCATCATGATCCTTATTTCACTCGCTGCTTTGAGATACAGAAAAGGATATCCGATATCACCGATATTGGGACAAGGCCATATATCAAAACCGAAGGTGAAAGTCCTCGAGCAGTCTGTGCATCTAGTCGCTTCCAGTCCTCCGGTTTTTCGGAGTCTTGAGTGTGGAAAATGGCTTGGAAAGTTGGATGTAAGGGCCATGTCTTAATAGTAGACATGGTGATTGCCCAGGTGTAGCCATCCCTGTTGTCCAAATTGTCATTACATCATCCCTGAATAGTATCATCCTGAACATTGTTTGAACTATCCAAACATATCCAAACCATTTGCCTCAAAGCCATCCCAGAACCGTTCAAGTGAGTACCTTCAACTGGACCCCAAGGCTTTACGGGAAATGGATGGATTCAGAAAGCCGTTCACAAGTCTGCCCAGTTTGAAGGAACATTCACTGTGTCCATTTGAAAATCACATCTATCAAGGATCCGTTTGGCAATCATTTAAACACTTGGTGAGGTTTCCAGGGTCCCAGTAGATTCAGTTGGGATTGCCAGAACCTGACATGATTGCTGTGTGCTTTCTGGTTGGTGCCACCGCGGTGGTCAATTTTTGGCAAATCAGGAGGCGGGGATGGACGAAAGCGCTGCTAAAACTCCCCTTCTTCCACCTATATTGTTCCTTCTTTTTTTGCCCAAAATGCAGGCCTCATTCCACCTATATATTCATTTTTGTTCAGTCCAAACCATTATTGCTGGTATGATTCTAAACCCTAGTGCCCAGTAGTTCACATCTCAGAAAAGAACATTGAAAAAAGGAACAAAAACGGCGGGAACATCCCATCCTTTACTAAACACCTCCATAATCATGGTCCCAAATGAATGTTTCCTAAAATAGGGGTACCCCCAAATCATCCATTTTCATAGGATTTTCCATTGTAAACCATCCATTTTTGGGTACCCCCATTTTAGGAAACCCCCAAATCTATGTCGATCCCCGCTAAAAAACCGGTGGTTTCTGAGGAGATGGAAGTACTTTGGAATGTGCATCTCCCCATTTTTGGTGAGCTGAGGAAGCAGAAATGAACTAGGATCCCAGCCAGCTGCGTTCGGCATTGCTTCAAGCCGTCCTTCAGAAGCGGTCAAGCGGGACGAATCCTGGAAGGATAATGACACCACAAAATGAATACTCTCTCGTCTTGAAACACTATAGACATATTTTTTGTTGGGGGGAAATCTTTTTGTTGACCCGTACTCAAGTGGTAGTGTTCAATAATCATGAATCACTACATTTTCAGGTTGGAGCTTCAAGCCATGTTTTTCATGGATAGCTTGCGTGGCAACGATGAAAAATCATGACGAGACCACCCAGTTGAGGGGACACCTCACGAGTTACGAGTTTGCCATGTCACTCCAACTCATCCATGTAGATCTGGTACACCTGATGATGAACCAGACCCCGTCCATATCCCAGGTCTTAACAAATTGTGTTTTCTTCAGATTGTAAAATTGAGATGCATGTAATGAACTATCCTGCATTCTTCCATTTTGGAGCACACGAAATCCATCTCCCAAGCAAAGAGCGGAGGTCAACCAATAAACACATGCGTATATAGTGTATATTGCATTGCATCTTACAACTCTCACAATCAACATAGATAATGAAACTTGATATATGAATATATATGATATACATTAAATTTCTGTCTGTTACGTATAGTGTATACCTCACAACTAACATAGAGAATCAAGTATATGTGCGGATTTCTTCAAATGGAGCCAAAACTCATGGCTTAACCCGTGCGCCTCCAGACCTTTGAGCTGGGCGCGATGCCTGCCCATATCTTCGGCCGGCAGGGCGCGCATCTCCAACCTGCAGGGTTTGAAGCGTTGGGACGTTGGGACGTTGGGACGCTCCAGCTTGATGACCTTACTGACCTTGGAAAAATAGGGAAAAACTCGGATGAAAAAACAACCTTCATTTCTTAGTCATAGGTCTAAGTCTAAGTGACTTCATAGTGGGAAAAAGATGGGAACAACTGTGATATGTTCATCTAGAATGGAATATAAGATTCAGAAAGCTAAAACCAGGCGTGTAGCGACGTTGTAATCCACCCAGACTATTCTGGATTTGTGGGTTCTCGCATTTATTCAAATCTTTTTCATCTATTGGCATGTGTTTCATATGGAGATGTTGCAGTACATTCTTGGATCTGAATCATTGTTGGTATAATCCTCCAATTTTGGGAGAACCATTTCAAGCGACAGGTGGCCGGGATGTACCACTCCTGAAACCTGCTGAGGTGAAATGTTCCAAGCTGAAGATTGGGACCTGTGGGCTATTTAGATCCATCTACCCTCTGGTGAACTCACATAGCTATGGAAAATCACCATTTTCAATGGGAAAATCCACTATAATTGGTCATTTTCAACAGCTATGTTAGTTCACCAGAGGGTAAACTTCACACCGCCACATGACATTAATAATCAATAGTATGAATTGGTTGTGTCCTGATGCCAACCATGTTGCCAGTTTGATGATGTGCCCTCTGGTAATTCAACATAACTAATATAACTATAGAAAACCACAATCGAGATCGAACTTGACAATGGATGTTGCCGCCGCGTTGCCACCTCGGATCTCGGACCTCGAACCTCGGACCTCGGATCTCGGCTTCTAACCTCGGACCTACTTGACAATGATGGCTGTTGCCGCCACGACGTTCCCACCTCGGGTCTCGGACCTCGGATCTCGGACCTCGGGTCTCGCAACCTCGGACCTCGAACCTCGGACCTCGGGCCGCGCATCTCAGACCTCGGGTCTCAGNGTCTCGCAACCTCGGACCTCGAACCTCGGACCTCGGGCCGCGCATCTCAGACCTCGGGTCTCAGACCTCGGGTCTCGGACCTCGGGTCTCGGACCTCGGAACTCGGGTCTCGGACCTCGTCTCGGACCTCGGGCTGCAGATCTCGAACCTGGGATCTCGGACCTCGGATCTCGGACCTCGGGCCGCGCATCTCAGACCCTGGGTCTCAGACCTCGGGTCTCGGACCTCGGGTCTCGACCTCGGAACTCGGGTCTCGGACCTCGTCTCGGACCTCGGGCTGCAGATCTCGAACCTGGGATCTCGGACCTCGGATCTCGGACCTCGGGTCTCGCATCTCGGACCTCNCTCGGGTCTCGGACCTCGTCTCGGACCTCGGGCTGCAGATCTCGAACCTGGGATCTCGGACCTCGGATCTCGGACCTCGGGTCTCGCATCTCGGACCTCGGGTCGCGGGCCTCGGGCCTGGAAGCTGTAAACCTCGACCTCGGGCCTCACACGCTGGAACAACGGTTTGGAATGGCAAGCCAGGATGTGATTGATATAGCTGCAAAGAGCTGCAGACAAATAGATCCATTGTNTCGACCTCGGGCCTCACACGCTGGAACAACGGTTTGGAATGGCAAGCCAGGATGTGATTGATATAGCTGCAAAGAGCTGCAGACAAATAGATCCATTGTGGTTGAATTGGGGCACTTGTATGATCTTATAAATGCATGTCCATCTCTGGTCTCATTGATCGATTGTCTTCTGAGGTCCTGGTTTCCTCGCTGATCTTGCTCGCGCAATTGAAGGCGGTTGAGGCGCGGTANCATTGATCGATTGTCTTCTGAGGTCCTGGTTTCCTCGCTGATCTTGCTCGCGCAATTGAAGGCGGTTGAGGCGCGGTAGCACGGTCTTGAGATTGCTTGCTGAGAGCTGCGGTGAAGTTTGTTGCAGTCGACGGCTGTGGGGTAACTGTGCCAAGTGTTTGGCTTGTTGGATTGGGGCACTTATGTGATCTTACATGCATGTCCATCTCTGGTCTCATTGATCGATTGTCTTCTGAGGTCCTGGTTTCCTCGCTGATCTTGCTCGCGCAATTGAAGGCGGTTGAGGCGCGGTANCTTGAGATTGCTTGTTGAGAGCTGCGGTGAAGTTTGTTGCAGTCGACGGCTGTGGGGTAACTGTGCCAAGTGTTTGGCTTGTTGGATTGGGGCACTTATGTGATCTTATATGCATGTCCATTTTTGGTCTCTTTGATCGATTGTCTTCTGAGGTCTTGGTTTCCTCGCTGGATCTTGCTCACGCAATTTAAGGCGGTTGAGGCGCGGTATCACAGTCTTGAAATTGCTTGTTGAGAGCTGCGGTGAAGTTTGTTGCAGTCGATGGCTGCGGGGTAACTGTGTCAAGTGCTTGGCTGACGTGCGTGCCCAAATGCGGCTCACAGCGGCGCGGAAGGTAACGCAACATGACATGCAGCTGATTGCAGTGA
>BGPT01003744.1:317-31281 GCA_003297045.1 Symbiodinium sp. clade C Y103
GGGAAAGGGACCAGCAAATAATCTTGGAAATTCTAAACCCAATTAAAAAGTAAAGGGAAGTAAAGGGAAGTAAAAGCAAATTAGTCCACCAAAAATTTGGGGTTTCCGGGGGAGGATGATTAATTAGGGGGGGTTTCACCCTTGTTTAGGGGGGAAAACCGCACCTAATTGACTTTAGTATTGCCCAAAGATCGAGACGGAAGATGACGATGATTAATAGGGGGGGNGGAAAACCGCACCTAATTGACTTTAGTATTGCCCAAAGATCGAGACGGAAGATGACGATGATTAATAGGGGGGGGATTTTTAATCCTACCTTGACATTAGTTGATCTCCCACTAGACATAAACTTGTTTGGGAGTATGGAAGATAAAACATGGTCGAACGTGTTTTTGATGTGTTCAATCTTGCACTTGGAGGTCTTCCAACCTGGGTTAGCTATCCATTCCGTTGAATCCTAAGCCTTGATAGCCGCCTGGTTCAATCAAGATCCCGTTTTTTTTGACAGA
Organism: Symbiodinium sp. clade C Y103; assembly: GCA_003297045.1. Classification (NCBI taxonomy): domain Eukaryota; class Dinophyceae; order Suessiales; family Symbiodiniaceae; genus Cladocopium; species Cladocopium sp. clade C. Next base: position 827 of record BGPT01003744.1, read on the forward strand.
AAATAGAACATCCCTGCACTCATGATCATGGAATCTACAGAAACAAACAAGACCAGTACATGATTCTCTCGGAACCCTGCTGTGGATCTCCGGCTCTGGCAACGAAAAGCTCCATTTTTGCGCCAATTTTGAGCCAAGCACAGCACGTGCCGGGCCCAGAGGACTCCAGAGGACTCCAGAGGACTCGAGAGGACTCCAGAGGACCAGATGAGTTCTAACCCTTGACATGGCAATCCTGTCCATTGGAAGTACATCAGGTTTATCATGGGATATACATAGTGGGAACAGAGCGGGAAAATATGGGAAATCATTTATACATGCGGATATTTACTGGGATATTTTTAAACTATACGGATGCGTCGGGAATGTTACCTTCAATTTATGGCAATTTCAATATGGAACATGGTGATAAGCCAGTGGATTTTGGGTACCCAATTTTCAGACAAACACAAGTTCGAACTTGATGGACAATGTGGAAGGGAATTTGGCTGCCGATGCCAACTATCATGTTGGGCCGGTGCGATGAGAATTTGTTGGGGCATTGCAGAGGTGTGGCTGTAGGGGTCTCTTCCTCAAATGGCAAGATTTCTCCACAGTCGCCGTTTGTTGAGATGTTTCTTGGTGCTTCCGAATGATGTTTGGCACTCTCTGACAAGCCAACTTCCATTTCAGCGGAAAGAAGGACATCCCATGTTTTTTTCCCGGCTGCTACAGTAGATGGTTTGTCTTTTTTGAAAAAGGGGTGCACACGCAGAATTTTGGCAATTCATAGTGACCTCTGCCCTGAGGTCCCAATTCCTGCCGAGCCCATGCCATCGTCTGCGGCCCCAGCTGGCGTGTCGGAAACGCTGGGAGCTTCATTGGACCTAGGGGTTATCACTTGAAAAGATGGCGAAATCGTCGTACTCCATCCAAAATTGATATGCTTATAGATGTGTAAGGAAATTTAGGCTGATTGATTTGGAATAGTTTACACAATCTACAAATCATAAGCTGGGAGTACAACGATTCTGACCCATGGCCCAATCAAGCAAGTGGATCCGAGTGGATCGCCATCCAACTGGCTGTAATGATCTACCAAGTATTCTCGGGTTGCCTCAAGACACCACTTTGGGGTCAATGGTTTTTCAGTGTGACATTTGGTTTTTCCGACACTAATTTGCCAAGGGGCTGAACCACTGAACCAATCACTCTGGTTTGAACCAGGAGTCGGAGGTACCACTGCACCACTGCAAAGGGCTTCCCTGTTACAGGCTCGACTCATCGACCATTACAAGAGTGGCAACCTCTGCATGCCAGGGAATAGTTTTCCCTACTATAGAATACAGACTTGATGAAGAAACCCTGGCCGATGAATTCGAATCAACGCCAAACAGTTGTCACCACTAAACACGTGCCCCTTCTCAGCTTTACATATGTAGGGACTAAATTTCCCGAACAGATATAATAAAAGTGACTCCCTCCGACTTTGGGGTGTTTACCCTATTCACAAAAAGACACTCTTAGGTGAGCACTAGTATCAGTATCAATGTTCCATTCAGACACCCAAGTTGGAGGTACTGTGCAATATAAGGCCACATTTTCATTTGATTTGCCCTTACAAAGGCTGTACAAAAGCTTATAGATTGCAAACCCTACTTAAGTATACAGTATACTTAAGTCAGATTCTTCCAGTGTACAAACAACATCAAAAAACATGGTATCTGTTTGGCACAGTGCTTCCACCTGAAACAATCCCTTAGCCACTTTGAAGACCCCAAGGACCACGCTCTTGGAAGTTCAGGGAGAGTCTCTTGGCCATTATGACCTCCGGGGGGTTCAGGTGAAAAAAGGTAAGCTCCATGGAAATGGACATGTTGTCAATGTGAGTAGGTGTATGTATACCTAGTCATGTACATACAGTGTATGGTATCTGTGTGCATATATAATATACATATCATAATGATTCATAATGTACAGTACATACCATATAGTGCATTCTCTATGTGAATGCTGAATGGGTATCCTATATGAGCATCGTATCAGTTCTCCATCCGATCGAGGCGGCAGAGTCCTCTGGTTGTGAGACTTGGCAGAACTGGTCATTGGGGTTCCCGATTTTGAGCCGTGCCCAAACGATGATTGAACATTAATCATGAACCAACAACTAGCGAAAATAAGATACGGAACTTTCTTGTTTTGGGGGGTTCATCGGTTCATCATTTTTTCGGCCAAACCCAGATCTTGATCATTTTTTATTGTGGCACCTTCAAATTCCTGGGGTACCAAGTTGCAGGAGTTCACTACCCCCGACCAGAAGTTTCTAGCGAATCAAATGCTTGCTTTCATGCAGGGACGCATTGTGGCATCCCTAAAAATCAACACCCCTGTTGATTCTTCTTCCAAAACATCATCTTCCACAGCCTCTTTGTTTTCTGGGTTTCATGCAGATTTCTATGCCCCAAGTGGCGGTTTCGAACAGAGTTGAGTTCTGACCCTGAGATGACGATCCCCAATTTCCCCCTTTTTTTTGTCATGGGATGATGGTTGTTCAACCACTAACCAGAAGAGAAGCGTTGGGACCAGATGGGGGCCAAGGAAAAACACCTTCATTGACGAGGATGCGAGCGACCAGCAGAGTCGCAAGCGTTGGGCCACGGCTCCTGATACCATGCAGCTTGGTGGCCTTGGCAGGTTGGAAGCTGGAATTGAAGGCCCAAAAATGATAGACATCTGCGTCGAAGACGAATCTGGTGATATCCACAAACTAATTGCGGAGGTTGGAGGATGTTGGAGTCAAAATTTAGGGGTAAGTGGGGCTATAGCCCCTTGACAGATATTTTTGAACTGATCTATCCCAGCGACAAATAGCAAGCCGCGCGCCCGCAGAAAACATCCACAGGCCTCTTGCACTCCATCAGACACAAAGGGTAGATATAGCATGATATAGCATGATATACCCTACAGACATATGAGCCAGGAGTGTATTCACCGTTTCTCATAGCTGGTTGATTGGTGCTCAGATTTTTCTGCAGGCACTGGTAGACACCCACACTGGCCAAATCTTGGCATCCTGCAGCACGAAACTGAGGGGTCGGTAGCAAAAACAACCCAATGGGGTTGTATCCACATGATTATGATTATATGCTTGTTAATATTCCTATCCTGTCCCAATGGTATTTCCATTGGGTTCATACCCCCATTATATTGGTAAATCCCCATTTGCAGCATATCCCCAATATATTTCCATTGATGTCATGGGTGAAATCGCACGCTGAAACGAGGTACGATTGGGATGCAGATACATCTTTGTGCGATGGGAGTCCCATGACAGTGCCTTGGAATGTATTATATGTCTAATCATATGTCTCTATATACAGCAAGTATGTGCTGTATTGTGTTGTTATATAATTAATTGTAGTTATACAGCTATACAGACCCCAAGAGGGACGCCCAGCCGGGAAGCCTTGAGGACCTTCAGAGCAGCCTATCTGCGTGTGAGACTCCCGAAACCCTGACCTTGAGCTCCGTGAGGACCGGTCGGAGTAACCCAGTCGTCCCAGCTGGGTTTGATGGTTGTTTTCCAGAAGCAAATCATAGTGTCACAGTCTTCTATTGATGACCATATGCATACATACATACATACTTACATATATATATACACACATACATACATATATATATATATACATATCATATGAATATATAAAAGATATATATATATATATACATACATATGTCATGCACCTCTGTGAATTGATATGACCCACCATTGGAAACCAATGGTTTGTAATGCTTGGCGGATGTTCCAAGCCCATGGTGGTATAGCGCCAAACTGGATTCCACACCTTGCAGTAGACAACCCTGGCAATTAGAAAGATGATTCGTCTAAAATGGGGGTCCCCCGAATGATCCAAAATCAGACGATGCTCACATTGAAACCGATAATTTTGGGAATCCCTCATTTTAAGAATCCTCCAGATTGGAATGGATCAGCTGAACATCCATAACAAAAGTCAGCTAATTTAGGCTCAACAGAAGGGTACCAGGGTACCCATAGCCACATTGATTACGGTATTGATCCTTGGGAAGAAGGGTTTTCGCAGCCAGATTTGTTACTGGAGGGTAAGCCACTGTTTCCTCACTTGGATGAAACTTCCTTCCAAACCAAAATCCATCAAACCATTGAGTGAAGTTCGAAGATAGATTTCCCTACATATCCAGCTTTCTGGTCAAATTCTATGGACATCCCCAGAAAACCACCTGAAAATCACGACGCGAGGCTCCCAGGACAGTCCCAATTTTCCCTGTGGATCCCGCGGCCTCTTCGCACCTCGCTGCGGCCTCGCCAGGATGCGGAATGCGTCTTCGGAGAGCGAGACGCTGCAGGAAGGTCTGTCTGAGGCAGGGATCTTGGGAAGTGAATTGGGAAGTGGTGAGGATGTTCTATGACAGTTTGATCCACATTGGGGAACCATCCATAGAATAATCTATAATTCTTCAATTATTCAATGAAGACTTTTTCCCGGTTCCCTTATCCATGGAGTAAGTCACTCTATTTACTCCTGACTTCTGTATATGTATAGACATGTACTGTATATGTATGCAAGATCTATGACGATGACCAACTAATCTTTGGATAATGTGGGTCCATTGGTACTCAAAAAGTAGTTGGCTGGTACTTTATTACCTGAACGAATCTTTTTGTCGTAAACGGGGATATATGATATATGTGTATATACTATCCGCCCACATATTTTGTTTACGGGGCATGTGAGATTGGCTGCTCAGCTCGAATCTAAATCTTTGTCTATGTATCAACTCTCAATTTCAATCAGTCAACGCTTTATTTCAATCAATCAACTCTTAATCTAAATCTTTATCTTAATCTGATCTAATCTCATCCAATCTAAATCCAATCTACATCTAATCTATATCCAGTCTAAACTACTTACCTTCCTACCTTTCTACTGTACCTTTCTACTGTAACTTTCTACTGTACCTTCTACTGAACTTTTCTACCTTTCTAGCGACCCATTTACCTATCTACCTCTCTACCTATCTACCTCTCTACCGCTCTAGCTCTCTATATCTCTGCCTCTCTACATACTTGTCCGCCTGTTTGTCTATCGATCGATCATGATCGATCGATCTTCGATCTATCCATCTATCCATCTATCGTTTGTCGATCTATCTACCTATCTGTCTACTTGTCTGTCTGTCTTTCTTTCTGTCTCTCGCTCTCTTCTCTCTCTGCTTTGCTATGTTTGAACATGGGAAGCCCCTAGCACCCAGGTATGGGTCAAGATTATGATTCATTGAATACCAATTTCTTTATATTTGGGCAATTTTGAGCAAGAGCTGTGTAAATGCCTGGTGTTTCGCAGACTTTGATCGCCTCCCGACCTCTTGGGTAGGTAGGATCGTATCACACAAATTTGCATATCCTCACATGGCTATGGCTCAAAATGACCCCCAAAATGGAGGGTATCAAATCCTGAAATGGGTCCATTGGTATCCCATGCCTGTCCCCTCAGATGGAGCTTCGCAAGACTGTGGAAGGGCACAGTGAAACGTCACTCGGCAGAGGGATGGACCTCGGCTTTGTCCCTCAAGAACTGGGGAAACTGGTTTTGGACACCATGAGATGGGCTGGGGGTCCAAATCTTGAGACAAACCGACAAACTTTTGGCGACATCCCTTCCCAGGATAGGTATGAAGGATTTCTATGGATTTCTCAGCCATGCATTGGCGAGAAAGGGATTGCAATGCCCAAGGAATCCATATACTCGAACCTTGTTCATCGGCGGACACGCATTCCATGCAAATCAATATAGTCAGTGGGTCAAGGGGTCATGGGATTCGATGGAAATAGATAGAATTCAAACAGCAAAAATATCATTTACCAAGACAATGCTGAATCATTTGGATTAGATAGGAAGATATTGTTGAAAAGGCCATTGTCACTTTAGTTGCATAATTCAGTTTGCAAAGCGCTGAACATTTCGTCAATTTTGACCAAACTAGTGCAGAGGGTTTCCCAGGTCGCTGCCATCTAAGTTCCTAAGTTCCTACGTATAATTGGATACGACTCCCGCCTTCTAACGGAACATTTCCCCCATTTTGTATGTGGTTTGCCTATTAAACATGGCCCATGGCTGTTTCCTGTTGCCTGGTTGGATGATATTATTTCTGATGCAGAATAAGGCTCCCGTCTAAAGTGCAGCAAGGATGGCCATTGACACAGGACTTAAGCAGTCAAGTAGGGTAAGTAGGGTTGGGTTCCAGATCATCCCAGGTCATCATAATCCGACCCCAACTGGTCTTTGTCCCAATCCTAAGGTTGGATCAATGGCCGCAATCCAGGTGGGAAATCAGGGAAATCTAAACCACTGGAACCGCGGGGAAGATCCCCAAAAAGTGTACAGAATGGACTCTATTGGGATGTTCGCTATATGCCATTTTTGGGAAGGTTGACATACTTTGACATACTTTGACCCACGACCATTTGATGGGTGTGTCCTTTTCAATGCTCCAGCAATTCCTCACAGTTGTTGGTCAATTTTTGCGGTCAGCTACTCGAAATTGAGCAATACAAGCAGTTTTTGCACCAACTCTTCCAGTTTTAGGCGCAAATTGGCTGACCAAATTCACTTCTGCAGGGTAGGTTGATGTGGGTAAGGGATGGTATGTGTGCAAAATATGGCTGCACAAGACATACATAGGTGGTTGTACATGCATAGCATATCTATGTAACATACAGACCCATGTACAGTGGGTAGATAGGGCCACCAGTTACGCCAGGGACCAGGCAACCTCCACGGATGAAATTGATGAGGCCGGGTTCGGTTCAATATTTGCTCGGCTGGTTGACCCAAAGATGGTCCCATTTCGAGACTGGAAAAGACAGTGTTTTTTTGAACAACCAAAGTGTGGATTCTAAAATTATTGAAGTCACGTCTTTCCCCCTTTTCTCACTCAAACAAGAGTCAAATTGACCAACCTAAAAAATCCCAAAATTGGCAATGGACCCTAGTTTTTCAGTGTTTGGGGATGTTTGGGGTATATACGTTTAGTATTAGGGGGGATGGGATTAGGTTATGGATGGTCTGATGTTCTTTTCACCCCCGGCAATGGCAAAGGCATTCGTTTGAAAAGCAGCGTTGCTGCCAAAGGTGACACTTTGGAACATCACAAACAAGAAGATTAGAAAATGCGGAAAGTAATAGGGGAAAACAACATCATATTCGAAGAACGGACATCATATATCAGTAATGGATTTATGTTGAAGAACGTGAGGTCATTTTGACTGGCCCTGCCACCACAAAATAGACATTGAATTATAAAATGAGGTCCAATAATCCCCCCCGGATGGATGTTTCTGAGCATTTAAAGATATCTTTAAATGTTTGATTTTTATCTTTCAATGTTGCTTACGAAAGATTGACTTAATGATTTCAATATATTTCAATGCTATTTAGATTTCTGGTTTATGATTGACTGGGATTCTTTCAATGTGTATGAATTATCTAAACTTGCTTTATGATCAGATTACCATCCAGTAGACCAATATAGCTATAAGGAAAATTGCCCATTTAGAGATATTTTACCTATTGAACATTGTGATTTTCCATAGCTATGTTACCCTCTGGTAAACTAACATAACTATGGAAAATCACGATTTTTAATCCGAAAATCCGTTATAGATGGCAATTTTCCATATAGCTAATCATAGCTATGTTCAACGACCAGAGGGTCGGCCGCGCTGCCAGGTGTCTTCTGACCCACCGACGCCCCGCGGTGCGCGGCCGAACCGAAGGAGTTCCATGATGCAGACGTTGCACAGCTGAAATCCGTTGGTGGATGGTGGGATTTTCGCCAAAAACTGGTGGGATTTCGCCAAGGTATATACAGCAACCAATTTGACCCAACCAAAATGGGGAAAAGCAATGAAAACCATGTATTTCACTGATTTCAACCCAGAAAAACATGTGATGTCACTGCTTTTGAACCATTTTGACCCAGCCAAACTGGGGATTTCACCAGTTGAACCATGGCAAGAATGGCGGGGTCCCGCAACTTCTGGGGATTGGGATTTCACCAACAACAAAAACCGATTTAACCTGGTAAGCATGGGGGGTAGAACCGTCCTATTTTTGGTAACCCAAGAAGGCCCAATACTTGACCCATACCCAGGAAGGTTGTGGATTTCCCTGCGAACTTGGGTTTTTTTTCATACAAAAACATTTGGACTGAGATGGGAATTACTTGGGAGTTGCAAGTTAGCTATGGTATCCCTATGGTTAGTCATGATGGTTTTAGAATAGGTGCTATGGTGGCATGTTCTCTATCGGAGCTGCTAGGATGATTATTCCAACTGCCACCAACTGACCAGTCTGGCAAAGACGACAAGAACCCCCTGGCAAAGGGATCTGATCTTGGTTTGAAATACAACCCAGATATACCTGAAATTGGTTGTTTCTTGTATGGTTTATGGATGTTTATGGCGGAGGCTTTGCCACATCACAGAAATCAGCATATGCCCAGGAGATGCATCATTTTCTATCCTACCTACGATGATTTGTTTGCCACATGACTCATGTTTTTGGGCATAAGAGTCGAAGCCACCAACCGGCGCCATCTCCAAAGCATCTAGAGGCAAGACTATTGGCCCGAGTACCAGCAAGTGCCCACCAGGCAGCCGGCAAGACGGGCTGCAAAATCTCCGTAGTGTCACCCAATTTTTTTTGAGATGGTCAAATGGAAATCCCAATATATCCATATAATCTATACAATATTATGGTAGTATTATGATATATTATGATATATTACGGTTAATAGGAAGTAAGTCCCAATTATGTCATATTATTTCCCATCCTCTTTTTGGTGAGTTGAGATCATTCCCAATATATATATATATAGACATACATACATATATATATATATATAGAGCGAGTATCATCCCCGAACTAATCAACCAACCGGGGTTTAGCAGCCATTGCTCAAACATATTGTCCTGAATTGGATGGTGGGAAGGGTAAAAAAAACTGGTTCAATTTTCCATGACATCAATATTGAGTATGCCGCACATGAGCAACTTTAAAGTTTGCCCCTTGGTACCCCAAGTCTGACCCATACCCATGGAATGAGGCAGGCACAAAGGTGGCGACTCTGTTTCACTCAGTGGCTTCAACAGCCGAAACCGACCAGTACAGTACCTGCAGGGATGTTGAATATGCCCCAGTTGATGGGCTCAAAAAAACATCATCATCATTTGAAACCAGCAACCAGTCCCTATCTCCCACTGACAGCCGACAGTAGCGGTGACCCCTGGTGGCACCGCGCCCAAAACTTGTGATCCTGGTGGTGGGTGACGGGTAACAACCTAAGTTATATCTCCTTATCGCAGCAACTTGTGGGTCAGTTTACATCCCAAATACACATGTATATGATTTAGTATATATCTATATATGTATATATATATATATAGTCTAGATATCACTACATATATATGGAAATATATACATATATATCTAGATATCTAGATATCACTACATATATATATATATATCTACACGTTTTTTGTGCCATCATATCCCTGTGAACACTCATGGACTCCCATCGTCACTACACATTTATGGAGGCCGAAAGCGGACGCCGTTCCCATGGCCACCTCGCCGGCACCAGCCGTTCCCGTGGCCCCTGCAGCGCCGTTGAACTTGTGTCAGGCGAACGGGGTAAATCTCGACCCGAGACCGGAACCGATGGGAGAGTCTCATGGAAAGTCTTGATTTGAAGTTTCAAACATCTCAAGATTTTGTTGAAGAGTAGTAAAGACCAACGGCCAAGGGTTTCCTGAGTTTTATTGTTTTTTGTAAGAATCGACGATTTCATTGAAAGATCCGTATAATTGGACATGCATCAGAAATGTTGACTCCAAAATAAATGGATTGAATACGAAGAATGACCAACATTTCGGGTCCACTGGTACCTTTTTTTTTTGGGGAGCCATTGCCATGTCAATATCGCCAACAAACATTAACGAACTAGCTACGATGACACATGCTACACTATGGACTTATATAACCTATCAAACACATCCCCCAAGAATATGGCTAAACAATTGCATGAATTTATCAATAATTCATGGATATTCAGTTTCATGTTGTTTTGCTGGGAATTCCCAAACATCAGGGGCCCTCCAACTGCACGGCCCACTTGTTGGACCCGTCAATTCTACAGATCACTGTGGAATTTCTCTGAAGCGCCTCATCTCAAAGCAAAATCAACAGTTGGAATTTCCCAACCAGTTTCGAAGAAAAAGAACGCATCCAGACCCCAGATGCCATGGCCCCGTTGAAGAATCCAGGCCATCGCCAATCCAGCACTAGCTTATCCGGCCATCTCTCCGGCCACTTGGCGGAGTTTGTCTGGAAATGAATGTTGTACAGTACACATTGGTACCCCCAAATCCCATGGTTTACCAGCATTTTCACTATCATAACTATGGAAAATCACAATCTTAAATGGGAAAATCCACTATAAATGGCAATTTTCATTCATTTTCCTACTAAAGTGGCTGGATTGGGGGACATACCGTGACAAACCAAACATTTTCAGACACAGCCATGCCGCCTAAAACCACCTGGTTACAGCTGGGATTCGGTCCAAAACTGGTGTCCTGCGAATCCCAAGGTTCCCGGCATCTACGACATGTACGGTGGCTACCATTACTACGCGCCCGTGCCAGGCGGCGACTTAGTGGAATCCCGTGGAAATGTTCGCAATAGTGAAGAATGAAAAACAGCGGACGGACCTCCAACATACTCCCTAGTTCATAGTTCCTTCAGAAAATACCGATTATTGTCGCTTTAAAGTGGGAAAGCAGATGAAACCGCGGGTTCTTCAGTCACTGCGCAGGCTTCGCACCCGTCGCTGCATCTCCCTGGCCCTTGTATCAGCCCCCACTCACCCAAGCGGGGCTCTTGCAGCTGCAGTTGCAGATGCAGCAACAAGCGCAGGCAGCAGCGGCGCAACAGGTGCCGGATCAAAGAAAACAAAGCTTCTACGTGTTTTTTTTCTCAGGAAGAGTGTGTGTGTATATACTGTAAATTAAAAAGAATACTCCTCAAGTAGATAGAAGATGGGATTTCCAAACATATTCCCATTTTAGTGAGTTGTTTTCTTGATTTTCTATATTCCTTCTACTCCAGGACCACCATGTATTTATTTATATGTATATACATATATATATATGTGCATCATGTATGACTCTATGACAGTACAGAATGGATTATCTAATTTCAACGAGGATTCTTGGATCCCTAAGTCCTCTAATTCACCTGCTATTTGTTTTCTCTTCAGCTTCCATGAATTTAGCTGACCCACCACACCCCGAGAGGCAGCCTTGAACGCTGCATTGGCAACGCCGGGCATGCGCGTTTGGGACGTGTGGCTCGGACCTCTCGATGCACCATTAAAAATGGCAAATTGGCTTTGGAACTGTTTGGCACCTGGAAAAGTGATGAAGATTCTTGGAAACCGTAAGGTCAAGATCATCTATGACATCCTGGAACCACTTTTTATCCACATTGGGACTAGATTTGTTAAGGCCAACAGTCCGGTTGTCTAATGAGGCCTCCCAGTCTACCACAGGGTGTCCTTGTTTAAAGTTATTTTCCATTGTTCCATATCATTACAGGGCAAGATGCGACTAGCACACTTGCTTCAAGCAGAAGGGTCAGTTATCAAGCATTGCTCTACAGTCTGTGTTTGAAGGGGAAATCACATCATATCATCTCCGATAGTTGGATGTGAATCCACCCCCCAAGTTTGGTTCTTTGTTTGGATCCACTGATTTTGAGCTGCGAACTTCCCGAAGGAATTTCCATCCTTGAGCCCATGCTGTTTTAAGGGAAGTGCATGGGTCAAGGCAGCACTACTAGTACCAAGGTTTGCGAGGTTATTTGAAATTCAAACAATCTCACAAACCTTGGTAATTTGAATTGGTTTACGGAGAAAATCCGCCAACTTTTGGTTTGTTAAAAACCAATGTTTTTCCAAAGATGTTCCCTCAGGTCAACTTAACCCCCAAGCATCACTTGCAGACCCCAGACATCACTTGTGGAACCCCTAGCAGACTGCTGCTGCAGTTTCAATAGCGCCCAGGCGTTTATTGGAAGCACAGAACTCAATGACTGCTCCTGTGTCCTGGCTGAGTTTTTGCCTTTCGACCTATCTGAAACTTCAGACTTAAGAGCTGACCATGCAAGGGCCACCCCCAAAATTGGACACTTGAAGAGCAAGCGTGTTGAGCTTTGACCCTTGGCCAATTACAGTACTGGTACTTGATTGGTGCTTTCGGTGCTGTCTTGTTTTTTATACATGTCCGGGCATTAGTCGATTCAAACAACCATGAGGCGTCGAGCCGAGAACAAGAGGTTAGTGAGGGGTTATTTGCCTGGGTAACTGGGGTCATCAAAACTGGCCATTGTTCGGTTGTTGATTTTGTTGTTTGCATCTCCGCTTCTTGCAGTAGCCTCCAATCCTGCTTGGGGTTCACCAACCTCGGACCTGAGTCTCATGAATCCCCAAGTCATGGACAACTCCATCATCAGAAACAGATTTTGTGGCTTTTATAAATCCCATTTTGGTTGGCTTGAATCCCATCATAAATTCCATTTGTTTCTGGTAACATCGATTTTTTGGAACACATCCGTTGTTCATGGTGAAATCCCCAATTTTGACTGTTCGTATCCATCCAAAGTGCCGGGTTTTTCTGGGTTTTTTCATCAATCTACAGCTGAGGTGATGCAGATGGAGCCAAAACAGGCAAAGACATGGGATCATATCTGGGATGACATGGGTTGCATATTTATATCATTATAGACATGTGTAAAATGTGTGCATTTCTAGATGATGTTTCGAGTTTTGATATACTTACTAAGTATACATATATGTATATTATATAATAGGGATACACACACACAGACACATAGATACTACAATAAGGATCTTGTCAGACAGAGAGATAAATCCACGAGCCTTCAGATCGCGCAAACTGAGCCGGAGCCGATAGCCTCCTTGGGGCCGTTCAACTCCATTTTGTCAAAGATGTGTAAAATCCTCCCAAGCGATGATTACGTAAACATGATATAACATTACATACTTTATACCACAGCTACATCACACTGCATTACATATATCACCAGACATCCCGAGATTTTTCAAGGGTTATCCCCTAACCTCTCTCAAGCGCCAGGACATTGGAACCATTTTAGCGGAAGCTGAAACGTGGGAAGCACCTGATGTACATCGCAAGAGGAACGGCACGCGCCGACTGCGCTTGTGGGTCACTTGAACAGCAAGCTGAGCCGTTTTGTTTTGAATGTGGTCTTGATTTTGGATCCATACCCATACAAATAGAGCGGATGCATGGTGAGCCAAAATCACCAATTGGGGAGTGATGGCTTCAGAACTCATCCAACAGGTGTAGGACGTGACTTTCCCAATCATCAGGCTGAGGTTTAATCTCGTACACCAATTGATATTGTCAATAGAAAACATGTGTATTGTTGGTTTCATAGTTGGTTTCATAGTTTCAGACTTCTGCATGGTTTAGGTTGTGTCCAGATTGTCTTCCAAATCTAGCTCTAGAGGTTTTCTCCGAGCTGAGAATCTTCTAGTTTCGAAGTACTCCATGTTTGTTTCAGATAGATCCGAGCTTGCCCAGTGCACTCTGGATCCGCACTGGCTGCAGAGGTTCATATCTACCTGCACATGCGGATTGAGGGTAGGAGCCTTGACGAACATGGCAACCCCCGATTCTTCGACCTGGTCCCGGCTTTGATTGGAAGATGTGGTCAGGGACCCCAGCGATGAAACCCAGGATGGTGAAACCCAGGACCATAGCAAACATCTGGCGATGGGTCAAACCCCTAGTAATTTGGTGAACATCAAAATAGTTGGTAAGTGGCTGTTCATCCCCCCAAAAATGCTATTGAAAGGTATTGATCCATTGCCATATGCAAAACATGGCTGGGCATCTTCCGGGCAGCCCGGGTGCAAAAATGGGGGCAGAGCCAGTGGATGGTTCAGGAGAACCAACGGAATCTGATCCCGGGAACCAAAAACAAACGTTTGAAGTACCCCGGCATTTCACGCACAATCATATATTCTCACATATGATTACATATCATCATGTATATATATATACACATACATACATACATACATACATACATACATACATACATACATACATACATACATACATACATACATACATACATACATAATACATACATATGTATATATATAAATAATATGTATGTTCATACATGATGCACACTAAAGCATGGCTGCAAGTTCATGGCCGTCACCGGACCTTTTCCCGGCCATTACTAACTATGGTCCACGATTGTGAAGCTAATCCTGGAACTGACTAGGATGATGCGACATCGCATGAGCTTGTCTCACAGAAGAACGGACGATGTGACCCAAGATACGAGAACACAAGAGTACATTCAATTGCATCACATCCATTCGAGTTTCCACATCCATTGCATGAAAATCACTGCAAGTCACTGCTACCTTTGCTGGTCACCTTCAGGTTGCCACACAAGAAGGATTCACGAAATCACCGATGCCAAAATCAGGATCCGAGGGCAAGGAAGCGGCTTGGCATTGTCGCAGCATCTTCTGCAAGGGTCTGTTGGTTTTGTCGCGCTCCGGTCATCTCAGGTGGACATTGGGAAATCGAAGGAAAATACGAGGCCCCAGTACCTTTGATGGTCACTCGGCAGATACAAAGGGCCACATAACTAAATATGCTATATTGGGGGGGAGAGAATCCGCTGGAAATCATGACTTGATGTGGTTGGCATGTTCAATTCAGAAAGGCGCGCTTCCAAAATTTGACAATTGAATCTGAAAATAGGCATTTCATGGTATTTCCAAGCAGTGTTTGTTTGGTCCAAATCCACTTTTGGGGGGGTCATTCCAACCCGTTTTGCAGGGAGATATGAGCCACCGCAAGCGTTCCGGCAGTAGAAAACATGTAAGGGACGGACATCGGTTTACAAAAATTATACGTTACAAACATGGGGCCAGCGACGAAACCTTTGCAAATAGCGATACGCCCCTTTGAAGGTCATGTCATACCTGTGCACATACAGCGACACCACCAAAATTTGCCGTACATCATTTTTGTGCAAACGTGTGGCAAGCGATGGGAGCTTCCCAAATTTAGTGGATGCCCTTTTGGTGAACATTGAGTTTCCAAGATTGCTCATATTCCGGTGTTTCCTGTTGGTTTTGAGCTTCGATGAAACGATCCAAGTTGGGAGGGGGGAATGTGCTGCGGACGATCGGTATAGATTTTTTGTAAAATTGTGCCATTTTGGGTCCGTTTCTTTCTTATGCCCGGAACAGTTTCGGATGCGTTCCTCACGCTGAAAGCTTGGTGTTCCCCAGCGCAAATACAGGTCGCTATCAGCACCGACCATCAAGATCCAATCAGGTTTCTCGGCTCTGCTTACTAGCAAATTATATCACTCTTTGGGGGACCCCCCGATCCTTAATCAACCAGGGTGCATTAATGCTAGGTTGACATTCACGTGATAGACTGATAGACCCACCAATAAGACCAATTTGTTACAATCTATAACCCCCCGCTAGTAAAACTATAGGTCTCGTAGTCTCGTATATTATTATTGGGGGTTACCACATTGTTTGGGAAGCCACACAAACTGCATCGGCTCTGTTCATGTTTTAGACCGAGGGAAATCCTACGGACTTTGCCCGTCCCAGAGACATTTGTTCTTTTTTCAGAGCAGGATCAATGCAAAGATCGATTGAAAGTTCAGCAGATGAGATGGGTACATGACTAGGTATGGGTCTAGATCATTCCAGATAACCATCATTCATATAGATATATTTAAGTACCATCTTTGACGTCCATTTCACATCAGCAGATCCATCAGATCCGAGAGACCTCTCAGGTTTCGCATGGCCGTGGAAATGATGTTGAAGGAGATCAAACGAACTGAGAAAGGTCGGGATCGAGGGATCCAGGGGAATCCAGGGAGGGCTTTTCTGTTTCATGCTCCAAATCTACCGATAACATTTTGCGTATTTTAGAAAGGCTGCGTAAATGTGTAACATATCTATATAATATATATACATAATTATGATATATCTTAATATAGTTACATGTGTATGTATATATATATATATGTGTATATGCTCCCCCCAAAAGACACACGTTTTCCGATCGTCAGCCTTCCTTTTTGTGAAGAGGCACCTGCTTGAAGGGAAATATCTCCTTTCTCAAAAGGAATAATTATTGTACTCTTTTCATCTCTTTTCAATCCACTGTTTTACTTATGCACTGGTGCTAAAGGAAATAGTCCATGAGGTATATCGCACATTCTTAAAAAGAATAGCATACCCTTTCAACAGGAATACTGCATACATAGAAGGATCCTATTTTCAATCTACGCAAGGTGCCGTTGCCCTGAAAGGATTCTGAACTCTTCTCAAGTAATTTCTGCATCCTTATGTATAAAGTACTGTACTGTAAATGTTGCAGACACTTGAACCAAATGCTCTGCAGGGAAGATAAGTTTCTTTTCAAAAACAGGTACTGCATACACAAGAGATTCTTTTTAGACATTCTTGCCATAGAATGAAAGGTCTACCCGTTTTTGAAAGAACTTTTCGGAACATCTTTGAAAGTGTGGCACTCCTTTGAAAGATAAGCGGCACTCCGTGAAAGTTGGAATATAGTTGCAATGGAATGGTCTACTTCTGCTTAACATAATCTTTGCACCTGTTGAAGATTTCTTCAAAAACAATCTTCCACTCTGCTAAAACATGTGCTGCACTATTTGAACGCGTTGAAACTGTGCTATATAGATGATTTCCCAATCAACACCTCCTTTTGTGGGGGAGATTCTATTGCCATGTTTGATGATCTGTATCGGTATGTCCCTCAAAGATGGGATGCGATACAAATTGCCAAGTTTCGGCCTTGTGTTTTCCAGGCCCCTTGGGCCGGGAATATGAGGATGACTGAGCAATAAAGCCGTTGCAAATTGGTTGGGTTGCACATAGTTTTTGTTACATCCATTTCTAGAATGCTAAACCCCACTTGACAAACTGGGATGGGTTGAACCCAAAGCCCAGGCAGCCTGTAGACTTTGTGGGGATGCCTTAGAAAACCCTGCGATGCTCTTAGCTGGTTCAACCTTCACAGAATAGGCATGAGGTTTCCCTGTAGATCATCGAAAACTTAGAATATTGGCTGCCCAAAATCAGGAATCATCCTTCGATTAGTCATATCCCAGACATGTGTTCCGAAGTTTTGCCTGGAGTTGGTTGGCCTGAAGCCGGTGTGTTTTGAATCATGATATCATGGCCTCCCACTACCAACAGGGTTTTGGGCTATAACCTGGATTTAGATGTGTTTTCTCACGTGGGTTGCCTACCACTTCCAAGAGGCTACTTATATGTATATCTTATACAATATGTAGAATGTGATATAATTATACAATATTCTACATATATATATATATATATATACACAGTATATACATATAGATAATGGATACATGTACACGTGCATACATGCATCATTGATCATATACATATGGTGTTCCAATCCCCATTTCCTATCTGGTAGGATCCCCATCCCTGGCCTCCCTGTCAGACAAGTTCGAGCTATTCCTCCGCCGCGAAAACATCCAATTTGCCGGCCCACGCTATTCGATGGGCCTGGTGGAGAAGAACGTGGAAGAGGCGGCGAGTTGTGGCCACTACGCCTGCGGGGCAGTGGCCTAAGCTTTGGCGTAGTAGCCCAAACTTGAACTCTTGTAGATTTGTGTGGTGTTTAGGGACCATTTAATCAGGAATTTATGAGGGAATTGACCTGCAAAATGCCGCAACAAACATTCTGAGGGATATGGATCAGGGTTTTGCAAAAAAAAGTGACAGCCTTTAAACTTGATCAGCCAACTAAACATCCCAGGAGCCAAGGGTTGATTGGTCGGATGTTTGAAAATGATACTGATACTGTCCGAGGGTCGAAGGGGAGGTGCGAAGAGATCATGAACACTATGTAGTTGTCCAATTAATTCCAATTATGTAATTGCAAAAACTATAGTTGTCGCGTGTACGGGTGGATCGGAAGCAATTGGAAACCTCATAAGCTCTAGCTTGGAGGGCCTTATTGTTGATCTAGAATGGTTTTTTGAACGGTTTTGAAAGCTTCTACTATAAACTCGGCTAAGCTGCCAAACAAATCCAACACCCGCTCAACATAGGCCCAGCATCGCCACAACATGGGCCATACTGCCTTAACCTGGGCCTGATGTTGGCCCAACGTAGGAGTAGCAAAGGATCCAAATGGCATACCATAGGCTGAACGTTTCCCAAAAAGGGCTCAAATGTAATTATGCAATTAAATGCAATTACAGTAAGCAATTGTCTATTCAGTACATACATGCATCCATCATCCATGCATCCATGCATATCCATGCAGTACATTGCATTCCATTCCTTTGACTCCTCATTCGTCTTCGAGAGGCCCTGGGCCGCCCGCTGATGGATCGTTTTCCACAGACCGGAGCTTGGCATCCTCCAGAGAAGATGTGAGAAACACAGGTGCAGGTTTTTCTTGGAGGGATCCGTTGTGAGCTGGATTGCAACATGGCTCTTTGTCTAAATACAAGATACCACCACATTTGATGTTTCATCATAATTGTTCCTCAGAAAAGGGCCAGCTTGGTGGTATACCTCATTTTCAGACGAACCCACATGACAACATTTTTGTTGTTTGCCATCCATGACGAAGGGTTGTCAATGAGAGTCCATCAAACTGCAGGTCGGGATATTTCTTCCCCCACGATGATGGCCTTTCATGAGATTCCCCATCTCTGGAACCCAAACACCAACAGTTTTGAAATCGGAATATCTTAAATTATACAGCTTAAAAAGATAAAGTCAAATACAAAAAGTGACCAATTTTGTGGTTCATTGGTACCAGGTATCGCATTTTATGTGGCCATAGCCACGAACATCACATTTGGTGATCACCTCCAAACTAGGACTACCTCGAAGATGGGTAGTTCCTGCCTGCTCAAACAAGGCACTGGAACATACATTTGTTGTAGGAAAATCATTTGCACAGGGATGCATTTCCCCAGGGTTTGAGATCTGCCAGGTGCACGTCAGTGCCTGGAATATCTCTGAGGAGCTTTGAAATTGGACGTGTCATGCATTTTTTTGGGGCTTGCTGTGAGCAGATGCTGGGCATTTTCGATGGCATTGCTACCGCTTGAATTGAACACCCCCTTGTACTTTTTACTTGTTGGTTACCCGGAAATTCCACGGAATTCCGCTGGGTTGGTTGTGCAATTTGTCATGGATTTGGATGTAATGCGCAGGCTTCGGAGACGACTTGTTGCTCTTTTGCCATGATCTTAACTGATCTTCAAACAGGGCGTGTCTCTTTCTGTATTTCTGTCCTGCGACTGCAAGCCTTGCTGATGAATTCACTGTCAACTGCATGTTGGCCGAGACATTAGATGAATCGCTACTGGGCCAAATTGTTTTGGAGAATTGCATCATTTTTCTTCTGAACTATATAATAGATACTAATAGGATCTAATAGGTAGATGCTGACAGTTGCGAATACATCTACAGTTGTATCACCATCTACCTACTAAAGCCCTCACATCCAGTGGCGAACTTTCGGGCTAATAGGTAGATGGTGATACTGTGATACTGGGCAGAAGATCAACCACTTGGAAATATCTCCTCTCCGTGAAATCTAACATGGCAATGCGTGAAAATGACATGGCCATAGCTGCATCCAAAAAAATAGTTAGTATGTAAATGTATATAAGATATTACACATGTGTATATATATATATAATTGTATACATATATATACATGATTATACATGTATATGGATGTGTATGTATACATATATACATATATATATGTATTAAAAGTCATCTCTGCAGACGGTATTGACTTCATTTCAGACTCAATAACGGAGGTGTAAACCACTAATGTCCCTTGAGCTGCGCTAATCTATTCTCATGCCACCAAATTTCAGGTGACTGTGGAGGGAAAAAGGGGTTCAGGAGTTCAAAGCCAGAACTGAATATGGTATGGGATGGGTCAAATGTTGCACCCCACACACATTGAATCGGTCACTCCAGGTGACCAACAAGATGCCATTCCTTGGCGTTAAAACCTAGAGGCGAATTCTTCCAAAAAGTGGCCCTGATGGAATCAAGCTGATCAACGCGACTAATTACGAGTTGGGCAGCCAGTTGGGTTTCGTCAAAGGGAAAGGTCCAGCCGGGCCCTTTTTCTCTTAGACCTCACCCACAACTCGTTGGTTCTTTCAGGCATGGCCTGGGGCGTCAGCATGGAACTCCCAAGAGGAGCGTGAAAATGACTCGACTAAAGCAGCCAATAGATCCTTTGAACATTCCTCACCATGATATACTGTAGTTTGGGGGTATGTTTGAAGCCAAAGAGCACTTACACTGTATTCACATGTATTTACCATATGACTTCCTTTATATATACATGTATTATCATGTATTTATGTGTGTGTGGTGTACTCACAGGACCTGAAGTTCCAGTTGCTTCCTGCCACATTGGAATCTGCCAAGTGAGAATTGCCACTTGCAGCAATGCATGATAAACCAACTTACTTAGCAAAAAAATCAGGTTTACATACTGATATACTGCATGTATCTATATCAGTCATTTATTTTGTCTTGAGTAAGGGGTTTGTTTGTGTTGGTTTTGAGATGCGTTGCCACCTTTGTTAAAAAAAGATTGGAAAAGGCGATGACCTTGTGCTGTCAGAGGTGTGGTGTAACTGATGGTCAACTTCACCACTTCCGTGGCAGTAGTTTCCCTATAGAAAGAGAGGGAGAGTTGGCAGCATGTTCGATGACAAGTCTTCACCCAAGAACATAGTAAATCAACGAATAGATCTCTCTACATGCATCTCTGTGTGAATCTATATGTTTTTATTGGTGGCATATCATTCAAAAGTGTTCCCAATATTCAGTGTTCCTGTGCATTTCCTGGACCCGGCCATGACCTCGACGAATTTGCGCCTTGCCAGCGCTTTGCATGGATTTCTGGGGATCAGCCATTGAAACCCGAGGAAAACCACAGCAGGGCACCACCATAGCAACAAAAGCAACCTCAGAGATCTTGGCCCCAGCCATTTTTTTTGTGCTGCTGGGGGCACCCAGAATTGGGTTCCCCCTGGCACACCGCAACGTTTGGAGAGCCTGCCTTGACATTTGCGGCTCCCAGTTCGAATTATAAGAGTTGCGAGCACAGACTGACAGCTTGTTCTGTGTTTCGTCGGCTGGAATCCTTGCTGGAATCCCGGTGTCTTGGGAGGCAGTCGATTCTGAAGAAGATTCAGCATGTACTCTTGAGAAGGAGTTCACTGAGAACCTTGCGGGGATGATTTTCAAATGTTTCACTGATCGTTTATATGTTTATCAGCAATGCAAAATGAACAGATGAGATGCTGACTGCCGGAAAGACACAGCCCGGCCAACCAAGATAGCAAACCCCAAAATTGCAGCTGCATCCCCAGAAAATTGCAGAAATATGCGAAATTCATCTTCCAGGGCTTCATTTTGAGGTTTCATCTATTTTTTTTCAGTTGGGTTGGGTACAGCAAGGTCTGCCCCAGAGTCGCCTCCAAAAACCCCGGGCATCCCTGAATCAGTCGCCATATTGGTAGGCAGCCTGTACACCCCCTCAACTGCTGAGGGTTTCCTTGTACAGCTGGGTGTGTTGATCATGACTCCACTGTGAAAAGGCCGTTTTTCAGAGAAGAGCTGGCTGAATATCCCTTCGACTTGTAAACACCCCCCAGACACAGTGGTTCGTTGTTGAGCCAGGATTGAAGAATTGCCGGTTTATTTCGATAGTGGGCGGTACGAAGTGTGATGACCGTGATGATCATCCCCCTTCAGGGTTTTCACACATCCACACGCTGGAAATCATTCGGTCAAATGTATCAATAGATATGCAGCCCTTCAGCCTTCCACTACCATTTCCAGTTGGGCTGGTTTTGTATGTTTTTTGGTATCTTTGCGTCTGTTTTTGTTGAACATGTTGAAGTGGGACATTTGCCCGAGAGATCATAATTTCAGCAGCCCTGAGATCAGAAATCACATGTACATATCTTATAGATTAATATAGATTATCGAAGGAAGTTTAGAAGCTAAACCTTCCGACAATATGGACAGATGGAAAGCACAGCCAGGAAGAAAGTCAGAAGAGAGACGATCAGATAGGGAGAAAGTCAGAAGAGAGAAGATGCAGGTGCGCGAAAAGGTAGGAAAGTCGCGANAGCACAGCCAGGAAGAAAGTCAGAAGAGAGACGATCAGATAGGGAGAAAGTCAGAAGAGAGAAGATGCAGGTGCGCGAAAAGGTAGGAAAGTCGCGAAATACTGTGTTTTTCCAATGTTTTGTGGCTCCGGAGGGTCGAAAAGTAGGCTCGCTAAATCGGCGGGTGCGGAGACATCTGGTGAGATGAGACATCAAAAATTGCACGCTGTTGTGGCGCGAAGCACATTTGGAAGTAAAAAGCGTTAAAAAACTGGCGGTCTCGGAGCACTTTTAGAAGTTGAGATGTTGAAAAAGTGCGCGCAGTTGTGGCGAGAAGCACATTTGGAAGTCAAGAGTGGCAAAACGCACTATGTTCGGAGCACTTTTGGAAGTTGAGATGTCGAAAAAGTGCACGGCGCTGTGGCGCGAAGCACATTTGTAAGTGAAAATGTACAAAGCACTTCATTTTCGGACCACTTTTGGAAGTTGTGATGTCGAAAAAGTGCACGGCGCTGTGGCGCGAAGCACATTTGGAAGTGAAAATCGCAAAGCTGAGATGTTCGGACCACTTTTGCACGTTGAAGCTTGGTTTTGTGTGGCAGGCGCAAGGGATTCTGCACCTTGTCAAAAGCCAGTCAAACGTGTGGGTTTTGTAGCATTTTCCACAACGATGGCAGGCGTGGGACATTTGAAGAGGATCTGCACAGATGCATTTTTCGTGGCAGGCGCAGTACAAGAGACACTTCAAGCAGACATGTTAAGAGGTCAGGGCGCTGATTTCCTGAGAGGGGTTGCATTTTGGAACATAAGATCTTCAGGTTTGCTAAGACGATTTTGCGTGACAGGTGCAGCACCTCGTATGACCTGGCATCACTTTTTCGTGGCAGGCGCAGTACTTTAGAGACATGGCATGGAAAAATCGGGAAAAATCGCAAAACGCATTGGTACGAGGACGTCAGCTGCACACTCAACTTTCCATTTTTGAAGGAAGTCTCGCAGAATTGCTTTGTTTTTGATGTTGCCAACTTGAAAAATGGAGGAAGTCCCGCAGAATTGCTTCGTTTCAGAATGTTACACTAAAACTACAACTACAATTACAACTGCAATTACAACAGCTATATACAACAACTACACCACAACAGCCACTACAACTCCAACTACAACTATACAACAACTACAACAACAACTTTAACGACATGACAACTACAACTACAACTACAACTACTGCAACTACAACAGCTACAACTACAACTTCAACTACATGACAACGACAACCGCAATTACAACAACTACAGCTACAACTACAACAACTACAACTACAACTTCAACTACAACTACATGACAGCTACAACTACAACAACTACAAAAACTACAACAACTACAGCTACTACAACAACTACAGCAACTACAACAACTACAACAACTACAGCCAGAACAACCACTACCATTACAACTACAACTACAACAACTACAACTACAACAACTACAACTACAACTTCAGTTTCATGACAACTACAACCACAACAACTACAACAACTACAGCAACTACAACAATTACAACAACTACAACAACTACAGCTACAACTACAACAACTACAACTACAACTACACTAACCATTACAACTACACTACACTACACTGCACTACAGATACAAGTACAACTACAACTACATTACAAGTACAACTACAACCACAACTACATCTACAACTACAACCACAACTACAACTACACTACATTACAACTACACTGCGCTGCCTCCAACCACTGTCGGTCCATCAGTGGGTTCGCTCTGCCATCCATCAGTCACAGCAACGAACTTCTCCTATAGGTTTCCTATTTTTGAAACTTCCGCCACCGCCTTGTGCCGTACTAGTGGTATGTACAGCAACTCATGGATGTATGCTGATGTATGTATACATATAAGTATGTACATGCATATTTTATGTATCACCTGTCTGGTGAAAGAGATGATAAACATTGCCACGTCAAGGCGCAAGAGGACTTGGCGGAGCTGATCTTACAAGGTACGCCAGGTACGCCACGGAACGGTGGAGGAAGGATGGTTCAAAAGGCCATCCCAATCCCAAAATGGTTAATATGGATTGAAATTGGGTTGCACATATCAAAAAAAAATAATAGATTTACCCTCCGGTCATCACACATGGCGAGCTGGGGAAATCTCCGCAGCCTAAATGGAGGTTTAGTTCGCTGGGAACCTCATCAAAGTAAAGGGAGATTTTCCAGCAAACCATGTTTGATTGTCGGAGGGGAGTTCCTTTTGATGGTTGGAAAAGTTCTTGAATAAGAGAAGATCCTATTCATGACGAACCTTTCAGGTGTGTGAATTGATAATTAGCTATCAATTGTAATATTTTGATACCCTCAACTACAAGAGGGTCTGAAGTGGTTTGCTTAGGGTTCGAAAAAAATGAGGTCTAAGATTGTCATTCAGGCATTGTAGACCTTAGCCACCCTNGCTTAGGGTTCGAAAAAAATGAGGTCTAAGATTGTCATTCAGGCATTGTAGACCTTAGCCACCCTACCATGTTAGACCCCTGGAACTTATATAAGTGGGAACCGGTAACACCATGTAAGACCCTTGGTTTTGGGATCATTTCAGACCTCTGCATCCCCGACCCAATTTCCACTACAGAATGGGAGGCCTTGTGCCCCGTATGAGGTGCCTCGTTTGAGTAACCCCAAAGATTAAAAATGGGGTTGGGCCCTTCATTTTGTAGCAAAAGGTTGGGATTCTCATCTTGTAAGGGTTAAAGCGATTGGGTTTTGTCTGCACCACTGCTTGCNAATGGGGTTGGGCCCTTCATTTTGTAGCAAAAGGTTGGGATTCTCATCTTGTAAGGGTTAAAGCGATTGGGTTTTGTCTGCACCACTGCTTGCACCCTTCATCTCCAACCTTTAGATACTAACACCTTTTGTTCAACCAATGGACTTGGAGGAAAACATGGGTCTAATATCATCTTCCCTAGGCCAATACGTTCAGGGACCTTGGCCAGCCTGGGAGGAAACCAATTTAGACCCCCAGGTGCTGACTGGTGGCCAGCCATGACCCAACTCAGCCATCCTTCCACATCTCTTCTACCTCCTGCTGCACCACTGTTTTCACCCTTAATCTCCAACCTTTAGATACTAACACCTTTTGTTCAACCAATGGACTTGGAGGAAAANGCACCACTGTTTTCACCCTTAATCTCCAACCTTTAGATACTAACACCTTTTGTTCAACCAATGGACTTGGAGGAAAACATGGGTCTAATATCATCTTCCTTAGGCCAATACGTTCAGGGACCTTGGCCAGCCTGGGAGGAAACCAATTTAGACCCCCAGGCGCTGCATGGTGGCCAGCCATGACCCAACTCAGCCATCCTTTCGCATCTCTTCTACATCCTGTTGCGCAAATCAAATCAAACACTGGATCCACATCAGAGCAAAATTCACAATTCTGAGGTCAGAATTTGTGTTGACAACAAACTTGAATATATCAGAACTGATTTAATATTTTGTTTTATTTTGATATATCTAGTAACATATTTTGCAATTCCTAGTGAAATCCTGTAACATAAGTAGTTTATAAACCATGCTGATATTAAAGTCTAGGGTCTAAAAGACCGTAATTATTTTGGAATTGGATGGGTCTACAGTAGTAGCTGACTAGGTTAGACCTTAGTAAATATGTACCAGAGGGCTCCGGTCCACACTTGTGGCTTCCGNGATGGGTCTACAGTAGTAGCTGACTAGGTTAGACCTTAGTAAATATGTACCAGAGGGCTCCGGTCCACACTTGTGGCTTCCGCAGGCAGGAAGAGGCTGGCAAACTTCAGAAATAAATAGGTCTAAAATGAAAAGGTCTAAAGTGAAGTTTCCACTCCCCAACTTTTAAATCGGCCCAAAATTGATATTTTGGGCTACTGGTAACACCATAGTAGACCTTGGAAACGGGACCCTAGGTCAGGTCTAACATGGTTNCGGCCCAAAATTGATATTTTGGGCTACTGGTAACACCATAGTAGACCTTGGAAACGGGACCCTAGGTCAGGTCTAACATGGTTACTGCTTTTTTGCTGGTTGGCTCTAGGTAAGTCCATGATAGACCCACCTCAAAAGGTCTACAATGAAAAACCTATAATCCCTGGCTTGTACCTGAGGGGATATATTTTGCATATCCAGATGGGCAGAGGGACCCAGCTGTGAAAGCTGGATTTCCCTGGAATTTTGACTACTTTCACCCATGAACATTTTGGGTCAGACATGATCAGAGGAAGAAATATAAGATGTTTTCGTAAGATTGTTTGTGCCAAAGCCGATTTTGGTAGCCAAGTTTGCCTAATGCCATTCGATGGTTGAAACCTGAAGATGGCTCAGGGGGTCGAAAACCGTCTCGGAGAGTTTATCATGCAGGTTTTCAGTGGATTCAATTCATTCTTTTGGATCTAGTGGATGATTGAACATTGAAATCCTTAGAGGCCTCGAAGGGTGACCATGCATTTTTCCACGGCTTGTGACAATGGCAGGAGGTTTGCAGGTTGTTCTCAATGTGATCAATATCTCTGAGTATCTCTATTTCAGTTGTGCTATGGCATAGACAGAGAAAATGCCCTGGCGGTTTGGTCCGTCTGAACATAGGAAACCCCCAAAGATCATGGTTTAAAACCTCGTTTTCCCATATGTGGATGGTAAACCAACCAGCTTTGGACAAACATAGCTCAAAATGGACCACTGTTTTCTCTGATTGCGGATTCAAAGATTTGCTGGGCCTGGAGCAGTAATCCGCAAGCAGGCACCCATTTACCCTACCAGGCCCTACGGGGCGTGTTTTTCCGGACCAGGCCCCCCAAACATCCCAAAACAATGTTGTTTATTATTTTGATTATATATTGAGTGTGCATGGGCTTACCACATTCATTATCCATCTATTATTCATTATTTTCCATTATTATCCATTATTTATTATCCATTGTTATCCAATGACTATCCTTCCATATGCACTCCATGATTATCATGACATATCCTCCATGTATCGCCGCTTTGTGAGAATCTTCACCACCCTTCTTTCGCCGTCACCAGATGCAGCTCTGACACGCTTGGACATGGAGAGGCGCTTGTTGACCTTCAATACCCGTTGGATGAGTTGCTGGGATATGTAATGGCTTGCTTAGCTGACTGAATTAATGATAGTATAAGTGTATATATATATATAACATTATATAACCAATAGTGAATGCATAATTCGTGGACCATGATTGGATGTGTACTGGATAGTTAATGGATCGGATTCTTCCGAGATTGTTTGGACACGGAACTCTCAAGAAATTCTAGGATTCTTCCATGGTTCCTAGGAACGAAACCTTTGGAAGTTCAAGACTTTGGGAGTTCATTGAACCGGAGTTCTGCGGCCATAGGCAACCTGCCCAGGTATGTCCTCACGGTACATATATGAACCCTGCAGGCTAAAAGTGCCTCAAGTTCCTCACTGAACATGAGCGGCGGCTGCCAACCTGCGAAGACCCACCGCTTTCCTAAAGGAAGGCCGTCGTCATCTATTGGGGATATGTCTGAAAATGGGGTATATGATTATATCATTCGATATCTCGCCAAATGGCATTGTTAGACGGAGAACATGATGGGAAAATGATGGGAATCGAATCCATGGCCATCTTCATGGGGATCCATGGCCACTGTTTCAACACTGGGTTCCCACCGGTGCCGGTGGGTTCCACCGTTCCCCACGATGCGGAAGACATCGCACCATGAGAAAGTCTGCATGAGTGGGCAGCCTATACATGGGAATACGACCAGAAAAGAACAGGATACAACCAATATGCACTTCCTGGTGGTTTAATAGTTCAAAACATAATATGGGGATGGGGAATTACCTTTTGGGATCAACATCCATTTACCAGCTACTTTGGTATTCGCCCGGGTACCAGGGTTTGAGCTTTTCCCATATTCAATACCAGCATTAACAAAGCAAGCCCTCCTGTACTTTCTCCCTTGAATCAAACTCGGTCAATTACTCTACAGTTGGGTTTGTCCCGATGCCATATATTGGAGGTAAATTTCCATTGAAATTGTCATCTTGGGGGCAACTCTTTTACCAAGTTTCCATCAGCTTTTTGCATCTTTGGTGTCTTTTACCATGCCGCGTGGTTGTCAACTCCAGTGGACTAGTGACTAAAGCAGCTGTAAGCTCAAGCCATGAGAATTGGACAATGTATTCTGGGCATGGTGAGTCCAAAGTCGCCAGAGCAGTTTCACGGAACGAAACAAACAACTCGATGTATCTCTATGTCTTTCATAGAGACTTCCCCGGATGCAACAATGATGTGCCAGAATGATCCATGGTTCTACAACCAGCAACAATTTGAGAAAGCAACAAAATGGCGGAAATGACAAGAACCCTTCATTGACATTGCCTGGGGGCCCAGACAGGATGATGGGTCAGTGGTGATACCGGGTTCAGGTTGCAGCTCGCGTTTTTAAAAACAATGATACTCCATGATACCCCCCCAATCAAACAAGACCAGGAAGTTCTTGTCACTAATTTTGTGGGTTGACTTTTTTTGATCTTGGGATTGCTCAACACTTGGATGCCCAAACTTCATCCAGGTCCCAGCATATCTTCATAAAAGACGGATCTTGTTGGGCCTTCAGGAAATTAGTGTTTTACACAGACATCGTTTGAAGCTTTTGAAGCCTGACACTGTCAACCACTGTTGGACAAGGACTATCTGGCTGCTTTGTCTCACATCACACGACCTCGCAAGGATACCATTTACATGTAAGGTGGAGACGATGTTTGTTGATCGAAATCCCTTCAATCCAATGTTTGTTGCTTACGGTTCAAGGTGAGTCTTGTCCGTACCAGTTCGCTGTTCGAGATCGAATTTCTTGTTGATTGGTTTGCGCTGTTCTTAGTACGTCATAGTACGTCGTTTTTGATCAGTAAACACTTGACAGATCTTTGTCTTTGTCTTTGTCTTTGTCTTTGTCTTTGTCTTTGTTGTTGTTGTTGTTGTTGTTAACATAGCTTTTACATCTTGGAGCGGTTGATGGATTAGCTTGAAGTCCGTACATTCTCGTTTATGAAACAACTTCACACATCTCACATGTGTTTTGTTCGAATAGCTTAAGATTTGCATGTGTGTTGATGAGCAAGCCTCAGATATACAGTATTGTTATGTATTGTTAATTCTTGATGAACCACTTTCTGCTGCTCAACTGAGTTGATCATATAGCAGCCCCGCCATGCACTGATTCAAACCCCATGATGTGGTGCCAATCTCCCAGGCCAACAATGTCCGAGCCGACCTTTGCCAATGGACAGAGGGTGCCTCGGTGGGAGCGAGATGTATGAACCAGGACCCTGGCATGGGATGCCATTTGGGATATGTATATGATATGATTTTTATTTGTGTGTAAAATGGTGCGTATTAGCAGGCGTGGGGATTTGACTTGATTTGAGCAACAAGCAATTGCTTCCAATTGCGCACATTTACAGTAGTCTTCGGGTGGAAACACTTTCCGTTTTAAGCCCGGAACTATGCGCAAAACGAGGTGGGCTCGCCTGAACAAGACGAGGTAAACCGGAATGGAAGACTTGAAAAGATGAAAGGAAGTGCGGCGTTTGAAAACTAGATCAGTGATCAGTGATGAAAAACGAGGCCAGGAACTGGAAAACAGGGAAGGGTCCGCCTCGACTTTTGCAGTACAACGACGCAAACGTCGTTCACATTGCGCAACCAATACAAGTGGCTGTTGGTTCTAGATGTGTTTCATATTTCCATGACTATTTGGAAAGATTTGTCGGGGCAACGTCCAAGCCCCTCAAGCAGCTGATGCCATCGAGCTCAGAACAAGCGGGCCATGGCAAGAAGATATGCTGAGTTTAGCTGCACAACTGAGCAAAGCTTCCTACATCTACAACGCCTTTTTGATCATCTACAGCAAGGACACATCTACGCGAAAGACATAACTACGTGCGCATTTTGGACATTTTTTATTTTTTTGTGGGTTTGGTGCCTTGAGAGCAAAGCTTTGCACTTTCGCCTGACCGGCGATTCTTCAGGCTC